>CATIWR010541867.1:0-29441 GCA_949677035.1 Omphalea diandra
CACTAATATATATATAATATAGAGTGAGTGTTTAACATATATTATTGTGTGTCTATATATAAAAATCGTGCCGCCCAGTCTATCATATATTCAAAATATTATAGTCTATATATATATATATATATATATATATATATATATATATATATGTGCGTCAAACTTATTATATAGCAAGAATAAAATAAGAAATTAATATAAAAATAATACGTAAAAGATCAATATTATTTTTTAGTCTCAAAGTTCATAAGTTTTACATCTTCTCTTCTTATTTAGGAAGATTATTGTAGTGCTCTTAAATTTAAACTTCTAAAACTTACATTTCATAATTATGAAGTTCTCACTTCAATTTTATAGTTATCTTTTTAAATTTCAAATGCTTAATAACACACACACACACACACACACACACACACACACACATATATATATATATATATCATGTGTGTATATATATACATATATGCGTGCACACACATACATGCACACACGCGCACACGTGCGCGCGCGCACACACACACACATATATGGTGTGACAATAATTATAGTGAAAATAAAAGAAAGTAATGAAAGATGCATAGTGAAAATGACCTGATATTCAATATCTGATGCATAAAAGTAGAATTTTTTTGAATACAATAAAGAGAAGAAGTGAGAATGTTTTCCTCTAAAAAATTTTGACAAAATTTTAGTTTTTATAGAGTAATCTATAGGAGATTGAGATTACATTTTCATAATGTATATTCATTTAGACAAATTTTCAATAAATTGATTATTAAGATATTTCCTGGTCATCATAATTTCTAGCTTGATTTGAACCACCTAAAAATTTTTTGATTCGGCTCCATTTGAAATTGACTCAACCTATATTTGATATGATACAACCGTATGTTAATCTAAATTATCCCATTGTTAGCCGATCTACAGATTAATATAATTGATCTAATTTATATTATTAAAAATATTTAAATTTATTTTAAAATTAAAACAATATTTTATATTTTAAAATAAAAATTATGACCAATCTAATCCTATTTGAAATTTAAAAAATAAGTTGAAATGACTCAAATTTTTTTTTTTGTATATTTATCCAATGATTTGAGCCAATTTCTATAAAGTTAAAATTATTATCCCAAGATGCCCTAGAAGGGGGTTGAATAGGGTAATGACAAGTAAGAAATTATAAGATAAGAATTTAAAATCAATAAGCACAAAGACATTAAAGTTTTATAGAAATTCGATATAAATCTGCTTACATCATCTCTTCTAGATCACACTAAAGAGTTCCACTACAAAATTACTTGCATGTTCTATTCAAACCTTTCCAGGAGTGAATTTACCGAGCACCATTGTAGTCTTCCTAAGGTGGATTTATGAAGACCACCTAAAAGTCTTAACAAATAGTTTTCAGGCACTATTGAAGTCTTCCTAAGATAGTTCATAAATACTATCTCAAACCTTTCACAAGAGTTTGGTTTTGGTGGTTTCACAATCCAAGAGTACCTTCACAAAGTTTACAAAATTATAGAAAGAGATCCTCTCAAATATTCAAGCACTCTTTACAATAAGAAGATGTTGACCTTATAACTTGGTTTGAGGAAGGGTTAATCTTGATATTGTTGTAGAAGCTTTGTAAAAGTTCTTCTTTCTTCAAGCAATAATTCTCACAAGCAAATGAAGAAAACTGAGTTTAAATTATTGAACTTAAGTCATTTGTTAAAGGTCTCTAATGCTAAAAATTCTTAATAACGTGTCTCTTTTCACTTAAAACATGCCTCCATTTGTACTTTTGAATTTTGGCACTTATATAGCTGTTAGAACAACAACTAGCTGGTATTCATATTTGAAAGTCTATCTGACCTATCAATATAAGTGTTATAAACTTGAACAATGATTGTCAGGGTGTTTGCCATGGTTGTTGAAATGAAAAATGTGCTTAAGGTCATTCATTAATGGTAATTGAATACTATAACTACTTTCTTATCCATTACCATTGTAGTGATCCAATGCTTATTGAAAATTAATCCATGCCCGTTGTGATCTTCATAATAGTCATTAGTGAGATTCCAATTTATACAGACTCTACAACCTTTTTTAAAAGATTTTTCCTACCATCATGGTTGTAGTCCCATGGGCATTATATCTTCAACACTCATTTAGTTACTTAATACTTGTTCTGATTTAAGCAATGTCTATAGCTTCTTCAATGTTATCTATAGGATTCTCAATAATTATTAGGGAATTTCCATACCCCATTGTGAAGACAACTATAGTTGAGTTCCTTCCAATAGTCATTGGAGTCTTAACAAGGAGTAAGCTTCAATTATGATTATTTCTTACCCATGATCATTGTTTTCAATTCCATGCATGTTCAAACTTTTGCTCACTACCGTTAAGGCACATAAAAGAGTTAACCAATTTTGCCAAGCTTTTCCCATTATCATTGGTGCTTTTCAACATTCATTATTGTGTACTTAACAGTTATTGGCCATTGTTGTTAGTAGTGCTTTTTCCAAGTTCTTGACTCTATGACTTATTAAGATGGATTCTCCTTTTCTAGCAGGTTGGAAACCTTTCAAAAAACTTTCTTCAATTACTTGAGATGTAAGATAAGGGGCATATAAGATTAAAATTTGAATGCTCGCGCATAAGTTAGATAACTTAACCTTTTATTTATAATCATCGAAACAGGACTTGGAACATAAAAGGTTTAACATTCTCCCTCCCCCCTCTTTTAATGATGATAAATAATATAACCATGGCAAGATGTAGGACATCATTATATGGAGTTAACTATCTAATCTTTAAGCATAACATCTCATCATGTATGAAAGAGATAATTCTCACGTTCTTTCTTGATAAGCCACTCAAAGTTCTAATACATTTTCATTTTTCATTTACATCTTCCCTTCTTACATTTAAAAATCTCCCCTATTATCTTTTAAAGTGTATCATGTCATCATGCATATAGTTATGTTCATTTCTCTACCATGCAATCAATATTTCTCATCATGCAATTGGCATTTCTCCCTTTTTGTCATTAATAAAAGGTGGAACCAAAGTCATTTAAACATAAAAAGAAATACACCAATGAGATTTTGTCCATTTGTTAGCAATGAAATTTTAAATATATAAAAGGAAATTTAAGAAATTAAGAAGATTTATACGAAGGGAAAATGGCTAAGGGTTTAGTGTCTAGATTTATTGGGTTGGTGTTGAGTTCTAGTTCTTCAAGAGAATAACCGTTGGCTGAAGCCACTTCATCATCCTTTTCATTTTTCTTCTATGAGCCTTGTTTACTAAAATCTGAACTTAGGTGTAAGTTTAAGCTTTTAAATACCTATTCTAGTGTTTAAGTTACACCATTACCCTATAAGCCAATTTTTTTTAGCTTGTCCCATATAGCTGTGACCTTGTTTTCCAAGTTGCTTAATAATGGCATTAAGCAAGTCCTACTGCTGCAAAACCTTATCTTGAAAAGTTGAGAGAGATGGACTTTGGGTTGGAGGAGTAGAGGACAATGGCAAGGTTTTTGGTGTCTCTATCTTTCTTATTGCTTTAATACTAATTCTAGCCACTTCTTTAATATTAACATCGTCTTCCTCAATATCTTCTTTCTTTCTCATAAGTGAGAGAATTGTTCCATTATCTTGCCTTTTGGGAATGCCCATACTTAGTAGTATCTTTTTACTGACGGCTTCGTTAAGGGCTAAACATGTAAGTTATAAAGGGTAGCTATCCTCTTTCTTTCTTTTTTATTTCTTAGGATGGCCTTTATAAAGTTTACAATTTTTATGATATAATGTGGCATAACAAATGCATTCTTCTTGTTTACTTCAAATTCTAACCTCTCCATCAATAACAAAGGTGTGTCAACCTTTTTATTACTGACCATACACCATAAGTAGAACATATTATAAATTATGCAATTTCCATTACATTGCCCTCTTCAATTTATTCCATACAATAAACCTATATGTAATTCATAAGGCATGGCTTTTTATCTTGAAAGCCATTATATTAGACGAGTTATAGTTAAATGTTCTACATATTATTAAGTGCCAAAAATCATTCATGGCTAGTTTGAAAATTAGAAGTTGTTTTAAGTATCCTTCCCTAACACTTTAAAACAATATGAAATGTCCTTAGGTTGTCATTTTATAGTTATTCCCAAACAATCAAAAGAGTATGGCAGTAAGAGCATTTCCCTTGTCATAGTCATCATCTACGACTTCTAAGGCAACTAGAATTCCATATTAAGGTCTAGGTAGGTTGTTTCTTTTATTTTTGTGAAAAATTCTAGTTATGTCACTGGCTCAATCAAAACATAGCTTCCTAAAAAATCACTCCATTTAATAATTTTTTTCACTACTTAACCTTATTTTGGCTATCCTAAACTTGAGTTCAACTTGACTCTTGTTTTGAAAATCTATTTAGTGAGGTCTAAGAGTATTAATTGAAGGAGTTTGGGCTTATGCCTTGGTAGAGGTTATCTTATGCTCTATTTCTACAACTATTACTTTTCCTTTTCCTTTCCTTTCATTCAAATCTAGTCCTTGGATTTTAGGGAACTAGTGGAGGTGAAGTGGGTTCTGCAATTTTCATTTTCTTTTACTTCTTAATCTTCAATGTAGTCAGTTTTTTATTAGAGCTTAGACTATAATCGAGCTTAGGATTTTGCTATGCTTTGTGCTTAATTCTCTTAGTTATAATAGCTTTTGGTGCCATGAGAGAGTTTTGGTAAAGGACTAAGAATTTTTGAAAAAGAAAATTAAGGATTTGAGAGAGAGAGAGAGAGAGAGAGAGAGAGATAGAGAAATAAAATACAAGATAGAAAGAAATTTTATAGATAGAGGAATATAACAAAGGGTTTTTTTTATAAACAATTGAATATATGACCATTAGAAACCCAACAATGGGCATTGGGAAACTTACAACCATAGAATATAATCATTAGACTATTAATTATACTTAGCTATCTAACAATCATTCTCATTTTGTCATAATGGCAGAAAAATTCTACCAATAATCATGAAAATTTTATAGTAAATGTGGATCTTTGTTTAATCCTGTATGATAATCCTTCAATGCATTCAAAGATTGTTGACGAATTCACAACAACCATTGAAGGTCTTCCCTGATAAAAAATCGTATTTGTAAAATTTTAAGATATTTTGAAAATTGCTGATGACTTGAAATAATTAAATTCAATGATCATATCATCATTAAGTTAATTGAATTGGATTATTTAATATGACCAATTCACAAAATAATCTTTTAGCCATCATATTTAAAAGATTTTAGTTGCAAGATCAAACAAACATAAAAAATCATGAATGATCAAGTATCAAGTTAACAGTGAGAAGTTTAGAATATACTGGATAGGGATTTCATTCAATCATCCCTAATTTCCACTTGATAAATTGAATTCTTTCATCACAAAGAGGCTTAGTGAATATATCTGCTAATTGATGGTTAGTATCAATAAATTGAAGTACAGTATCTCCATTATTCACATGATCTCTTATGAAATGATGTCTAATATCTATATGCTTACTTCTAGAAAGTTGAATGGAATTCTTGGTCAAATTAATTGCATTATTGTTATAACACTCAATGGCTACATGATTAATATTAACATTATAATCAAGAAATTATTTCATCTATAAAATATAGACTATCAATAACATACTCTACTTCAGGTATTAATAAAACAACTAAATCTTATTTCTTGCTACTTTAAGACATTAAAGATTAACCTAGCAATTGACATGAAGTACTTTTCCTCTTTGAGGTACAACTAGCAAAATCAACATCAAAATATGCTACAAGATCAATGAAGGTCCTTTGTGATACTAGAATCTTAAGTTTCGCATACCATTCAAATACTTGAGAATAGGCTTGAATACATGCAAGTGTGACTCTTTAGAATTTGATTGGTATCTAACATATAAACAAACACTAAACATAATATCAAGTCTATAAGTAATTAGATATAAAAAGCTCATAATCATACCTTTAAAGAGCTTTTGATCTTCTACCTTACCTTTCTCATCCATGTTAAGCATAGAGTTTGTGGTTGTAGGAATTTTGCATGCTTTACTTCACTTGGTTGATGAAGATTCCTTCCTTTCCTTATTTGATTGGTAGCATTAGGAAGAATTTGAGTTCTGCCATCATGTTCATCTCAAATTCACTTTTCATGATTTTAGAGAAATCTTCATACAAGCAAATATTAATGGCACCAAATATGATATTGTCTAAATAAATTTGAATAATGAATATATCCCTATTGTGTTTTTGGTGAAAAGGGTAGTGTTTACTAAGCCTTTTCAAAAGCCTTTTTCTAAAAGGAAGTTATTCACCCTTTTATGTTAAGCTCTTAAAGCTTACTTTAAGCCTTATAAGGCTTTGGTGAGTTTAAAAACATGATTGGGAAAACCTAAAGGTTGTTCAACATAAACTTCCTCCTCTATGAATCCATTCAAGATGCAGTCTTGACATCCATTTAAAAAAGTTTGAAATTCATGAATGATACATATGCAAGTAAGATCCTAATTGTCTCTAGCCTTACAATCTGAGCAAAGGTTTAATTACAATTAATATCTTCCTCTTATTTATAATCTTTGGCTACTAACTTAGCCTTGTTCCTTATTATAACCCCAAGCTCATCTGGCTTGTTTTTAAATACCCACTTAGTTCTAAGAATGGGTGGTCTTCATGTCTTGAAACAAAAGTCCAAACCTTGTTCCTTTCAAATTGATTAAGTTCTTCCTATATGGCAATAACCCAATGCTTATCTTTAATAGCCTTATCAATGATTTTAGGTTCTATGAGTGAAACAAAGGCAAGATTATTAGGCAAGATTATTGCATATATTTCTAAAGAAGGATCTAATTAATACCTTCATTGATGGATCACCAATGATGAAATCTTTAGAATGATCCTTCTTATATGTCTAATCCTTCTGTAACTATTGGATCATTTGCCTTACACTTGGAGATGTTGGAGGTGGAGTCTCATTTAATTAAACATCTTCTTATTGTTTCTCTTCCATCTCATTTCCTTTATCTCCAATATTAAGGTTATTTAAGATCATTGATATCTTATTCCTTTCTTGAGGAAGTTTAATGAGATTTATAAAAAATAACATGAATTAACTCCTTTATGATAAGAATTCTTTTACTAAAGACTCTATATCCTCTACTAGTGGTAAAGTAACCCAATAGGATTCCTTTATCAAATTTGGAGTCAAATTTACCAAAATTGTCTTTAGTGTTTAAGATAAAACACTTGCAACCAAAGACTTTAAGGCATGCAATTTTGGGTTTCTTTTGATTCCTAACTCACAAGGGGTTTTCTTCAAAATAGGCTTCGCTAAAATTGTATTTAAAATATAGCAGGAGGTATTTATGGCTTTTGCTTGAAAAGTATTTTGGCAAGTTATACTCATTGAGAATAATTCTAGGTATTTCTTAAATAGTTTTATTTTTCCTCTTTTCTACACCATTTTGTTGACGAGTTCTAGGTGTTGAAAGATTATGTCAAATCTAATTTTCATCACAAAAACTTTAAAACTTGGAATCTTCAAATTCTCCATTATGGTCTTTTTAATGGCTGAGATTTTAAGAATTTGAAAACATCAAAATAAGAATCCTTATAAGGGAGAAATAGTCACCAAATGAACCTTCAAAAATCATCTACAAGGACAACCACATAGTGTATGCCACCCATTCTATCAACTCTAGTAGGCTAAAGAGATCTAGGTGTAACAATTGAAGAGATCTAATAAATGTTACCTCGTTCTTTGCTTTCAAGGAGGATTTATCTTAGTTACCTCTTTGACATGCATCACATATTTTATCTTTAAAGAAGTTGATCTTAAGAAGTCCTACCACTAAGTTCTCTTTCCTCAACTTATTAATCAACTCTATGTTTGCATGTTTAAGTCTTCTATACCTAGTTCATTCTTTATCCACTATAGTAACTAGACACTTGATATCCTTATTAGTTAAATCAATAACATAAATATTCTAGACTTTTTTTCTAATAAATAGTAGCTTGTTATCGTTCATTCTTGACATATAATATGCTTGAGGTTCAAACATAACTCTAAGCCATTTGTCACATAATTGGCTCATATTTAAGAGGTTATGTTTGAGAGATTAACTAATAAGACTTTTTCAAAAATTAGTGACCCAACATCTTTACAAAATTTACTTGTACTTATAATCTTTGCCTTCTTATTGTCATCAAAGGAAACATTGCCAAGTCCTTCCACTTTTTCAAGCTTGAAGAAGAACTTTATGTCACCTATCATGTGCTAAGAGCATCCACTGTCAAGATACCACTCTTCTTTTTCCACTTTGGATTGTAAGCATAACGATAAGGCAAAAGATTCATTTATTTTTAAGTGCTTAAATCCTTTTAGGTCCTTATGGGTTAGTCTTTTCCAATTGCATATCATACCTTTTAGAATGGTAATGATAGGCAATGTGACCATACATGTCATAATAAAACTAATATCCATTATAGTATACATAAGTTTTAACTTTTTAAATTTGCATTAATTGTTTGTTAGAGAAATGCCTATTTGAGTAATATGCTTAGGTGCATATCTATTGGGAGTATAAGTAATTTTGTCTAGGCATGTTGTGATAGTGTCTTGGTGCATACCATGAGTTATGCCTTAGCATATTTTGCCTTATAGGTTTGTAAGGTTGGCATATATATGCATGGTTTGCCATTGAAGATATAAATCCTATATGAGTGTGTGAAGTTTGATGAGACATTATTTTGTAGCATATAGATGAGACCATTATTTGGTAGCACACACTTTATGTGAGCACCTATTGTTCATAGTTATGCTCAAATAAGTAGAATCTTGCTTGTAGCTACTAACCTTTTATCAACCATCGAGGGATCAAAAGGATAAGATTCATACATTATACAACTCCATTTAGTGGCACACATTTACACCATTGGAAAAAATTTTAAAAAATTCATGATAAGTAGAAAACCTTATTGAAATCAAGTGGCTAACAGGGGGGCCAATATGGAGCAATACTTTGGTACTACCCCTAAAACTTGATTGTAGCTGCTATCTGACTTTGGTTAGGATAAAATTATAGGCAAGATGGATTTTCCAAAAAGGTCAATCTGGAAAGCCTAATCCATCTTTACCCTATTAGAAATCAAGTTTAAGAATTGAGTACAATGTGTGGAAAAGGTTAGGCACCCCCAAATTGCCTAGATATTGGGATCTAACCTTTAGGTGTCTTTGGTTCACAATTATAACTTTATTCTTATTGATTAATTAGTCCATATTAGATGGCCCTAAATCATTTATTTATCATGTTTGGATCTATTCACAACATCCAAACATTTATAAGCAATCACCATAGGAAAGGGGTATACTTGTGACCATAAATAGGGACTATCATGTAATTAACTAAATAAGCATAAAACATGCATGGATTAGACTTTCTAACTCATAAAAATAAGCCTAAATTAGTCCTCAAAACATAAGTTTAATAAGAAGCCAAAATTGCCTCTAAATCTACTTAAAGTGAACAACTAAAGACGAAGAATACTACTTTCCTTTACAATTTGAAGTCCTAGTCCATTTAACCTATAATCTTCAATATCATTTACCATGATATGGGTTAATTATAGGTCCTACACTACTATCCTTATTCACCATTAAGCATATAAAATTTAGAATAAAGCATAACACATGATGATGACATATAATAACATCAATGGATGAGGTATAATATGATAAACATGGAAATAAAGATCAAGAAACATTAGGGCATAACTTAAAGATCAAAATAACGGTCATGGGATTCTCTATTCCTCTCCCAATCTTGTTCCAAAAAGGGTGAGTTATGTCAAAAGCAAGGTAAGCATTACTAGCTAGGAATATGGCTAGAATGCTAGCAAATGTAAAAAGATAGCCAAAATGCTAAAAGGACCAACTTTGCCCCAACATGTAAAATGAAGAAAGTAGGGATCCTTGGAATGCATATCCTCCTTATGAGCACCCACCATTAAATTTTCATGACTGCACTTGAATGAGTGAAATCTTACTTATGACTTTATCCTTTCATTAACCAATAAGGGATCGAAAGGATGGGGATCATACATTAGTATTAACCCTAAATTGTGGCTTGTGATTGGGTCAATAAGGGATCCTTTAAGCCTTACATAAGTTTAAAGCCCTTTTTATAATTTGGTGGTCAATGGAGGACTGGACCAAGTCGAGATAATATATTGGTGTCATCCATAAGGAAATGTGGAATTACAACCTAAATTTGGTTAAAATAAGAATTAAGGCAAAGATAAAATCTGAACCCAGCTTATTTATTTAGAAGGCCCAATTCACCTTCACCCTATCAGAGACTGGGTTTAAACATTGAGTACGACTTGGGGAAGAGGTTAGGTAACCTAAACTACCCAAATATTGGGATCTAGCCTTTGGACATTCTAGTTCACTTTTACCATTTTAAGCTTGTTATTAATTAGTTTAGTTAACACTAAAACATGTTTCCAATGCATCCAATCAATCATATCATCATCAAGTCATCATAAGTACATGAAAAGATATGAGACATGCAAAATCATGTGGGGGGTAGTCACACATATCAATCAACCATAATCACACATAATCATGCATCATGGGACTCATAATGTTCCTTTCCACCTTCTACACAAGGGAACCACCTATTAGTGATCATCATGAGAAATAATGTATCAAAATGAACACAAAAGAAATGCAACAAAAAATGAATTGCAATACAAAGAGAGGTTTTACCCATGGTCTCTAAATCAAGGAAACTTAAAATATAATCTATTTCCAAAGTCAATCATCCCAACATCACATGAATAAAATAATAGTAATAATGATGACAAACATAACATGAACATATGAATCATGGCATATATAACATCACACATGAAATATAAGTGCATCTTAGAAGATATTAATGGCCTAGGGCAAAGTTTGAATAAGTAGTATCCTAAAGTCATCGAACCCTCTTCCACATTGCTTTTAAAGAGCTAAGCATACATAAACACCATTAACCAAGATGAGGGTTAGGATGTTAGCCAAAAGGAAAACATCTCATGGCCAAAACGTGTATAAAATACAAAGGTAAAACATAATCTAATTGGGGAGTCATTAAGTGTGGATCTTTCTTCCCCACCCTAAATGTAGAGAAAGAAGTGAATTAATTAGAGAGTTAATCACATGCTCCCATGGTGCGAATGATTAGGACATAAACACAACACAAAGTGGCAATAACTATTATGAAACTCTCAAGGTCATAGGAATGAAGAATTCCTCTCTTGGACATAACCCAATTAATCTTTAAAATAAAAACTATATCTAGTATTTAAGTATCAAGTGAAGAGGAAAGAAAAGATTCAATGCACGAAAATTATAAATCCATTCACACTTGGTCATTGCCTCATTATTTAATTGAATAGGTGTCCTAAGTCATGAAGCTTATTCCTATTCTATCAATGGAACTCCTAAAACATCCCACTATAAATCTCAAAAAGAAAGACATTTAAATTGAGAAGAAGATAAGTTTTACAAACTGCCCTCAGTCAAAGAGGGCTATAAAGACCAACTGGCAGTTTGTACATCCTTTTAAGTGATCTGTATATACCACAAAAGGTTTGTATAACCCACAAAAATTAGGTTTTTGATGAGGAAAGAAGAAAATTAAAAAAAGAGAAGAGAAGGGTACAAGGGACCATTTGATGCTTCTAGATATGGTTCTTGCCTTCAGAGGCTCTATGTTATGATTAATCCTCTAAAAATGTAAAGAGTTATATGCAAAAGAGAGTCACAAGACTTACAGAACCACTTTAAGTCTTAGGCTGGATGTGCTAGGGTTTGGTTTCTATATGTTTAGGGTTTGTTAGTCATAATTTTAGCAGAGAAACACTAAGGTTTTCTCAGTCTCTTCTTCTTTCTCTCAGTAGGTGGTATTTATAGAGTGAGAAGTATGTACTAAAGCTAAAATGGCTCTGGTTACTCTTCATTCATAACCTACAGAGACAAGGGCAATGAAAGGTATGAAATTGAGGTTTTGAAATGGTTTATAAATGTTAAAAGGTTAGATGTACAACCCACTATGTTGGTTTAACATACTAGGGTTTTATAGGGGTGGGATTCTAGAATTTTATACTAGCTAATGTTTGTTACTTGGCTATACAACTAAGTAATTAGTTGTACAACCAAGTAAGATGGATGTATAACCATTTAATTAATGGTTGGCGGGTTTGGGCTTTTGGTCTTAGTGGGCCTGGGCTTAGTGTAAGGTGTGATCCAAGGCTTTTCAAGGCCTTTATTTCTCTTTTTTTGCAGTTCCTCTTTGCATCTGGGGAATAATTCAAATAGTTTTCATCATTAAGCTTGCATCTTAAGGCCTATAATCTAATGTTCAAAGTTTGGTCCTTCTTTATAGGGCTTAAAAAATGGTTGTTTGAATAAGGCACAATAAAACATTGCATAAACATTAAAAAGGATATCAAAGGATATAATTCTTTAGTAGCTTTTTAAATAGGTTTTAAAGCGTGTTTTGGTAACTCTCTAACAGGTACTAGTATGTTTCATGTGTTTCTAATGGCTCTCAAGTTGGTACTATATATCTTAGTAGCTTTATAACAAGAAATAAGAGTCTGAACAGGTCTCTAGCAGGTATTACGTTCATTTTCGTAGCTTTCTAACAGGTACCAGTGTGTTCACCATGCCTCTAGTAGCTTTCAAGTTGGTACTAAGTACCTTAGCAGCTTTCTAGTAGGTACTAAGGTCTTAACAGCTCTCTAATAGGTACTACGTTCATTTTGGCAGTTTTTAGTAGGTACCAGTATGTTTTTTATGCTCACGATGGCTTCCTCATAACTACTAATGTTTTTGCATTTGTTTAATATGACCCTACCCTTTTGGCAAGCAGATCTAAATCATTAGTATTTTTTGAGAAGATTCTAAGATATAATTGCCTTTCTAGTAACTTGGAAAGTCATAATTACCCTTATGACAACCTAAAAATGAGTAGTTTCCCTTCTAGCATCCTAAAAATGAATGATTGCCCTTTCAGCTTCCTAAAAATGTATAGTTGTCCTTATGACATCTTAGAAATGAGTAGTTGCCCTTCTAGTATCCTAAAGATGCGCACTTATGCTAGAGTGGTCATCTAAAGTTTAGTATTGTCAAATTTCCTGTTGGGTGTGTATTGCTAGTTGAAACAACTCTTGGAACCAAAATTTTGCTCTAGGGATTCGTCTAATGTCTTTGAAGGGTTAATCACGATATTTTTAGGTAATTCGATAATTTAGTTAGCAAATTGAAGGGTTGAATTGACTTTTTCAAGCTTTAATGATATGAAGGGTATTTTGGTAACTCCACACTAGAAGACTCCTTCATTTCCTTATTTCTTTTTGTTGGCTTTTAGTGGGTTATATAGATATAGAGGTTGTCTATGTAGCTAACTTAACACAATCCTTATGTAAACACGGTGCGACTGACTTTTTGTTCGACCTGAAAGGGTATTAGTTATCTATATAGATGAGGATTGTCTATATAAACAACCTTTCCTCCGTAAGGGCTTTAACCGACCCTAGGGCTCATTTGTACGCTTTTCATCTATTTTCTTCCTTTTTCACTATTTAAAACCTTTGGACATAAATCTCTCTTTGGTTCTCCCTTTACTTTCAAATTTTTCATAATGCCCAACCTTGATGCTTTGACATTATTGTCGACTTCCTTACAGGCGATGTGGCTATTTATGATGCACTCAAGTAGAAGAGGGCTGCTTGGGGATTTGCTATAGTGTACCCTTTATAATGCATGATGTTGAAGATCATGTCGAAGGGCTTCAATGTGTGTCTTGAGGCCTTGACAATGCATAACTTGTACTACCACTTGGTTGAAGCTGCTTCAGGCATGGTATGTCTTTCTTTTTTTCATCATTTTTTTTTTACTTATTTTGCTTTCAACACTTTAGATTTCATGCACTGCCCCTGAATTTTTTTTGGCATATGAATACTAGGTTAGCTTAAAATATTAATAATTAGACATATAACACTTACGCTTCAATTTTTAGGAATTTTTACTTCATTATCCATCAATTAGTTGTCTCGGTTTGCATGGTTGTGTTGGCTTTTAGAGGCCTACATTGAAAATTATCAAAATTAATTTATAGGACCACTCGTATGGGACTAAAACATTATGATCTAGAATAATTTGATTATTATTCTACTTTATTATTTTGTGCATCTTCTGTTGGTTTGAAATTAGATTTGTGTGGGCCTGATGAATCTTGTATGCATAACTGAAGGGCCGAATTCAAGATTTTATGAAAATTTTAGGAAGAATTAATTTTACAACTCTCTGTAAAATTTCACAAATTATCATCTTTTGCTTGTTAATCCTATTGAATTCCATGAACTACCTACGCATAATGAAATATAGAGCATTATTTTTTGTTCATGAAACTACTCACCTTCCATACTTGAGTTATTAGTTAGATTCATGTTGTTTTCTTCATTGGCTATCTCAGAAAGTCATTATTCTTTGATTTGCATGTTTGCTTGCGAATTTTCTCATTATCTTAATATTTTTCTTATTTGTTTTCCTTTCTTTATTGCTGAGTGGAAATTGAGTCTTGGTCTTCTAATTTTTTAGAGGGTGACATATCCTTTAACAAAGGAGGTGGAGCAGTTAGCTTAGCTGGGGCATGGTTTAAGACGCTACATCTTTGCGTCATTACTAGCTTAAAGGAGATTGTCTAATGTCGTTCCTTAGGACACTACTAGGTAAGCCTTTGTAGGGTAGTACAACCATGGTGCAAACACTGGCTGAGCGATTGATCGATGCCACCCACATATTCCATCTATCATAGATAAGGGAGGTGACTATCACCGTGAGGGATTTTATGTACTTAATTGAGATCAGTTTCTCTAGGACCCCTCTTCTTACGGACTCTAGCATGCACCACCTAGTTCTACAGCGAGACTACGTCTACTACTTCCTCGATTGTATTCCACAAATAAAAGGGAGCCTTACATTTGAGCTATATAGCATGAAGACATTTGCTTTAGTTGCCACAGACAACAACCCTCCTAAGGTTGTCGACCAGGTGGCTTACTGCTTTTTACTGTATAGCCAATTGAGCATGCTATTTGTGAACCTTTCTAATTCAATGGAATTTACATATTGCCCATAATGGAGGATATTGGGCTTATGTACCACTCTGATTAGGGGTGTGCTTCGTTAGCCTACCTGTACTGCTTCCTAGATTAGTGCGATGAGGGTGTCTGATGTGTGCTCATTATAAGTAACTCATTGAATTTTCTGATCTTATTTATCTTACTTGCTTTTTTGCCATGTAGTGACTCATTATTGCATTCCTTGACAGGCTTGGGTCATAGGCTTAAAATTGCTAGAGGGTGGCAAGCCTCTAACTTATATGAACAACTACTATCCTAGATTTGTGAGGTGGAGATCAACCAATCATTGAGAGTTATCACTCGAGGTCAAGTGTAATTACCTGAACACCATTACCCTAGACTAAGTACTTTTTTATGAAAAAAAATAGTTATTAGTTCCTCTTATCATTTATTATTTTTGGTTGTACACTTACAGTTATGAATTATGGTTCCTTATTTTTTTGCAACTACATTTAGACTAGAAGGGGCTTGGCCACGTGAAGGTCTAAACACTTGGCCTATAACTTAGCATCCTCCCCCAGACATGTTTTGGGCTACAGATAGGAAAGGCGAGGAGTTTAAGCAGGCTCTAAGGCTCATACTCAAAGATCACCTACTTATAGATAATCTATCATACAATACCTTATGGAAAACGAGTTTCTCGTGGTTATGCTCGAACAAGTGGAATCTTGCTTGTGACTCCATCATTTTATTGACCAATAGAGGGTCAAAAGGACAAAGGTTTTATATAGGTAGAAACCCCAAAACATAGCATGCTTTAGGATCAATGAGGGATCTTTTAGGCCTCACACAAGTTCAAAGCCTATTCTCTCAAATGGTAGTCATCGGGGGACCCAAGTGGGATAATACATTGGTATTATCCCTATAGGTTATGGAGTCATCACCCGACTTTGGTCAGGATAAGAATCTGGGCAAGGTGAAATATGAACCTAAGCTAAGTCAATTAGAAGGCCCATTCTGTCTTCATCCCATCAGAGATTGGGTTTAAAAATTGTATACAAGTTGAGAAAGAGGTTAGGCACCCCAAGCCACCCTAATATTAATATTCGACCTTTAGGCATCTTTGATTCACATTTGCTACTTTTAGCCAAGTTATTCATTAGTTCGATTAGCCACCCTAAACATGCCTCTTACACAATCAAATAAACTAAATAATCAATTCCAAAGGAAGAGGGCATGCATCATGGTAAAGGGAGCAACATACATATCAACATCACACAACATAAACATCTTAAAGGGGATGGCCACATGTGGCATGGCATAGGGTGAACATGTATATCCATACATAAAACTCAATCTTCAAAGGATGATTATCAAGACTAAGATTCTTGGTCTATATTAAACAAACACCTACATCCAAATGAAACACATAAATTAGCAATTTAATCATGAGGCAAGTAAAAGGAGAATAAAATTAAAAAAACAAATAAAGTCTATAATCAACAACTTACCACTTCTAAAGTTAAGGTACTTAATATATGTTTTTAAGTCCTCAATCACACATACTCCAATATCACATGAACATGAATGCATGAATAATAAAACATGAAGAATCATAAATATAAAATGTTAGCATCTCGAAGGACTTTGGTGGCCTAAGGATACATCATCACAAGAAGGATCTTAGGGTTGTTGAATCCTCTCCTTTAATGCTCTTAAAAAGCATAACATCTATTAATACCCTTAACCATTTAGAAGGTTAAGGTATCAATCATCTAAATGAAAGTTATAAAGGCCAAAACACATGTATAGTGACATACTTAGAAATATAATTTAAATGCAAACACTCATGAGATGGCTTTCAAAGTCCTAAGAGTGATAAACTCCTCACTGAGTCACTGCCAATGATAAAAACAAAACCTTAAACTTTACAAAAGTTATGAAAGGGAAAAATAAGAAGCACTAGCACAAGACAAATCATGAGAGCCATTTTTACTCATTTAAGACTCCATTTTTTAAATGTATAAGGATCTTAGGCCCTTTGGTCCCCTATTCTACCAATGGAATGACCAAACATCTCAAAAAATAATTTTAAAAAGAAGAAATTTGAGTGAAGAAAAGAGAATTTTGTAAGCTATATCCTAGACATATGAGGGTTGTACAACCTATTGTAAGGGTTGTATCACTTATAAAGAGGGTTATACATCCAAATTAGAAAATAAGAAAAGAAAAGGAAGAAGAAAAAGGGGGAAAGGGGTCCTTTAGATGCTTTTGAATGTTTTTTTGCTTGCAGAAGCTCAACATTTGATTTGTATCCTCCAAAATGCTTAAGAATCCTTAAGAGGTGAAAATACAAAGCCTTGTTCTACCTTAGCAATGGTTGGGATGAGTTAGGTTTTAGTGTTTTTTATCTGAATGGTGGTTATGGAGAAAATTTGGCAGAGTTTCCCTAAGGTTTTCCAAGCCTCCCTCTCCCCCTTCAAATAGCGGGGTATTTATAGAAGAAGAAGAGTGCAGTAAAGCATGACATGGTTCTAGTTACATCTTATTCACGTCTAATCACAAAGAAGGACATGAATGTTCTGAAATTAAGATTTTTATGAGGTTGTATTGTCGAGGGTTGGGTTGTACATCCTTCATTATAAGTTGTACAAACTTAGAGTTTAAGGGGGGACCAATTCTAAAATGTTATGGGGTTTAAGGTTTAACTTTGTTTGTACATCTTTTAGGTAGGCTATACATCCCAGTTTAGTGGGTTGTAGATCCCAGTTTGGTGGGCTATATGTCCCAGTTTAATGAGATGTACATCCCACTAGATAGTTTAGTGGCCTTAGGTTTGGTAGACTGCTTAGTCTTAGGACTTTTCCAAATCTTCGTAAGGCCTTATTTCTTTCCTTCTAACAAATCTCTTTGCATTCTAAGAATAATTTTAGTGATTTTCATTATCAAGTTTGCATCTTGAGGTCTAAAATATGATGCTTACAAACCTGGTTGGCAAAAGCACTTTTCGAGATGATTCCTGTGGCTATAGTGACTCTCTATGCCATCTCAAAGTATGAGGCGCATAAGGGGACAATTTTACATTATGGCGCCTGAAGGACAAAGGCTCATTCTAAGTGGAGCCGTTTAAGGCTATATTTATTTTACGAGGCCACAAAAGGGCCTATAGTCTCGAAGTTGAAAGGCTAGAGCCAACATTAGTGGGAGCTTGACCTTTTTCCTAACAGTATGGTGGAATCTTGCATTATGTCCCTAGCTAGGTCGATGATGAGCCTTGACATCACTCGATTGGCCTGTACATTCGAGCCAACTGAGACTACCTGTGTGAGTATACTTGTCTTCTTCATATGCTTATGTATACTTTGTTCATACTTAATCATATGTCGACTAAGACAATACTTTTGTTGCATATTCGCCACATATAAGCTAAGTCATTGGTCGATCTAATGGCTATGTTAAAGAGGATAATGATGCAATAGACTTGAGAGGTCCAGGTTAGGAACAAAACAAAAAACACAAATGTAAACTATGTATGCATATTTGTGATTGTGTTTGTGTGTGCTTTGTACCTTATTTATCTTAACCCTCATGTGCTTTGTAGGAGATGGTTTAACACTTCACTCAAGAGCTAAGGAATATAGAGCATCATCTAAGCAGCCTAGGCTGAGATCGAGTAGATTTCACTGTCGGTACCTAAGGATTTTAATGAGTATGTCACCTCAAAGGAGGAGGAGGAGACTACTTCTAGAGATGAGGATTGAGCCATCCAATGCCCCTTTGATTTTTTTATGATTTTTATTTCCTTTTATATACATTGTTAAACATTATGGATATTTTTTATACTTGTAGGATAAATGTTTGGGCAATTTTAAAGGCTCTTTCCATTTTTGGATGCTTGTTGGAATACTTAGGATTTTTGGATATATCTGAGGTGATTCTGCCTTTATTTTGCTAAAATCTTGGAATTTTTTTTGATATATATATGCATTGTTTCGATTCTTGCCCTGAACTAATTCTTTAGATGTATGGTTGTGCTTCTTTAGCTTGTTTACATATATGCATGCTTTCCAAAATATGTACGACACAATTCATGAGGTCAAAATGAAAAGGTGATTTTGTTTAGAGTTCTGCAGAAAAAATGGTTTATATAGGCCTTTAAGTTGTTTGTACATACTAATAATTATCTATACAAACATCTTGGACAGTCTATACAACCATGTGCTATTGTATATAGTTGTCAAGTACTATTCACTTCTCTCTTCTCTATAAATACCTCATCCTCAATTTTCATGCCTAAATATGCCATTCTTGCCTGCTCTAACATGGCTAAAGCATTTACGAATTCTCCTCGCCCCTAAAGTTGGTCTAATCTACCTTAGGTGAGTTTTAGAGTTCTTAAATACCTCTCTTCAGCTCGACTTAACTTAGACTTTCTTTGGGTGGCTTATGGTTTTTAGGATCTCACCATCCATTCTTTCCATTTCGAAGAAATTAAAGTCCACCCCCCTAATAGAAGAGTTTAGTGCCATTCTCAATTGCTAAATCACTGGTGCCGATTAGATTACCCTATCATATCTGAATTACCTAAATTCCCATAAGATGTTGAAGTTGTTCGACTTGGGGTATGATGAAGTTTCCATGTACACCTAGTATGAGGAGAAAATCCTTATGACTCCCTTTCTTACTCTTCATCTTTCGAGGGTCATGCCCATACTGCACATGCTCATATTATAGCGACCATCTTGATGGGGGAGTTTCTGTTGCATAGAGATGATGGGGAGATAGATTTGCAGATCCAGCCTCTCATTGAAAGGGATAAAGCATGGAATGACTCTGGTTCCTATAATCCTCGGTGAGACCATTGTAGGCTTAGATATGATATCATTTAGTATTAGTAATTCTTTTTATAGGAGCCCATTATTGCTTTAGGTATAATATTTCTTCTCACAGATTTTTTTAATTTTTATTTTTTGTTAATTTTATTACCCTAACTTTTGTCTAGACCGCTCTCACGGGTTTTCAATCTAGTGGGTTGCTCATTTTTACTTAAGCCGACCTTTTCCAACCTAACAAGCTTTCCTTATTATTATTCTTCTTCTTTTTCTTCTTTTCTCTCTCTCTCTCTCTCTCTCTTTATAGATATGACTGTAAGGGAAGCTAGGCTTATTAACTTCTCTGACTATAGATGCAAGCCGGTATTTCCCTCTAGCATCATTCAAATTATTGTATGTTAAAGTCTATTGTCATTAAGACGAAGTGGATTGAGTGGCTATCTAATATTACTAACTCTAATATTCGTTAGACTTATCCCTAGTGGAGACTCCTTAGGATCACCTTAAGGACTTATAGGGACTGTGTGATCATTCCTAACTTGACTTCAACCACCTTTAATGACTCGTCTAGAGTTTCTAGTCAGTTTGGGTCTATATAAGTTTCCACTATCTTAACAAGGATGTTTTTAACATTTTTGTTAGCTGGCTCGATAGCCCTGTTGGCCTGTGATCTATAAGGTGATGACTTATGCTAAATTACCCCATTTTTCTCCAGAATTGTCTTGACCTTTGCTTAAAAATGCATTCCGTTGTCCATCTATGTGACACACCATATCGACATATAAGATTCATTTCTATGAACGAAACCATTTGTTTAGACCCTGACTTACTAAAGGACTTTGCTTACCTATTTTGAGAAATAGTCTTCTACTACCATAATACATTTATGCCTTCCTTCCCCAATCACATCAATGCCCCAAACTACGAATGACTAGGGTGAAGTTAGATTTTATAGTTTCGTTGATGGCAATTAGATTCTATAGTTTCGTTGATCGCAAATGATTGAGGCTACTGTGAATTTGACACTTATGAAAATTGTGGACCATTTAAATGCAATCATATTTCAAGGTAGTCTAATAATAACCTATCCTCAAGATCTTCCTTACTAAAGCCTTTCCATTTATATGAGGACCACACACTCTTGCATGTTCCTCTTCTATTATCCTACCTACTTCTTCTTCTATTAGGCATCTCAAGTGAACCTTATGCAACATATGCTTATAAACCATGCCATTATGGATTACAAATTGTGATGCTAGTCTTTGAATCATATCCTTATCCATCTTTGCAACCCTTTTAAGGAATTCTCCACTTTTTAAGTACCTCTACACATCACAGTACCATGGATGGTTTTCTACTGTCATATGTTTCACTTTTTATCAACATGACACTGTGTCTCATATTTGAGTGTGATCAATGGTTTTATTAGAATTTTTTTTAGGCCATTCGAGATAAAAACCAGAGTAGCTAGGACATCAACAATCATATTCTCTTCTTGTGATAATTGGTGAAATATTATCCTTTGAAAGTTGTTTTGAATTAATCTCTTCAAATGGTCCAAATATAGGCCCAAACATTCTTCTTTTAGCTCTCATTCATCAATTATATAAGAGGAGACTAATAATAAGTCCGCAAACACTTTAACCATTTATATACCCTTATATGCATCAAAGATCATTATTGGTCACTTTAAAGTCAAGCTTCTTGGCCATAGGAAAAAGCTCCCTCTAGTGATAACAAAATTACACCATGCTCACTTCTTTTTTATTAGTAGAATTGCACCCACCTTTGCTCCTTTTTTGTTCACTACTCCATCAAAATACAATGCCTAACCTTAAGGCTCAATTTCTCCTAATCCTTCATTTGGGAACTAAGGAAGTTTGGATTTGGTTGTTGAGCTAAATATTAGTGTTTGCCATTTTGCTCATTTACTAGTTAGGGAAGGAGCCTCGTGCAAGTATTTGACTAAATCGAGCTTTAAAAACACCTCAATAGAGTATGACTAGCAATAGTTCCTCAACCTCTTTATGGCCAAACTAATGCTAAACACATCTTCTCTATCCAATTATACTTCTCTTCATAAGAGAGCAACTTTTTGTTAAAATAGTACATGGCATGCTTATTTCTTATCTAGTCTTCTTATGCCTGCATTATCCTTATTAAACTCTCTTCTACTATTAGATACAAGATCAATGACATTCCTGATGATTTTAAGACTAGTAGGTTCGTCAAGTATTCTTTTATTTTCTTCAAGGTTTTTTGAGATTTCTCATTCCACTTCACCAGCCCATCCTTCCTTAATAACTTGAAGATTGGTTTATAGATAGGGGTAAGCCTAGCTATGAACCTACTAATGTACTAGAGAGGACCTAGGAAACCTTAAACTTTTTTCTCTATCTTCGATGGGGGCATGCCCTGAATGGCTTTCACTTTTTGTGGGTCTACTTTCCCTTCTCACTTACTACATACCCTAACAACTTATTGGATGTAACCCCAAACACACACTTCTTGGGATTCGATCTCAGGTTGTATTGGTCTACTTTTTTAAGACCTTCTCTAAGGCTTCAAAGTGTCATTCCCTCATCTCATACTTCACCATCATGTCATCCTTATACACTTTTACTTCTTTATGGATGAAGTCATAGAACAAAGCAGTCGACATCCTTTGATATATTGGTCTCACATTATTCAAGCAAAAGGGTATCACCTTGTAACAATACGTCCTTCATTCTATGTTAAATGCTATTTTTACCTTATTTGTGATAGCCATTAGAATTTGATTATAGCTTAAGAATCCATCCATAAAAAAGTACATGACATATGTGGTTGTACTTTTAACCAACATGATAATATGAGGCAAAGGGAAATCTTCCTTTAGGTAAGCTTTGTTCAGGTCTTGATAACTAACATACATGTTGACTCTCTTCGGTACTTGCACTACGTTAGCTAACCACTCAAAGTGGTCAACTATTTCCACGAATTTGGAATTTAGCGATTTTACCACGTCCTTTTTAACTAGTTGAGCTTATTTTGGTCTCTTTCTTTTGAGTTATTGCTTTTCAAGCTTCATGTGTAGGTAAGTAGGAATTTTATGCTCGGCTATTGATTGATCAATCCTTAGAATGTCCTTATATGTCCATGCAAAGACCATTTGGTACTTTCTGAGCAACTGTTTAATTTTTTGCCGCTCTTCAAGTATAACATCACTGGTGATGAGCAAGTTCTTCAGATTTTCTTATATACCAAGATTAAATTTAATGGTCTACATATAATTAATATTAAATATGCTCATGAAATGATACATACTATGCATACTAGCATGAGAGAATACATCACACAATTAAGCAATTTTGTCATTCATTGCCTTAAACCTGAAAATAAATACATCAGCATCATCAAAAAGACTGGAAATAAGAACATCAAATGTAGAAAGAAAGGTTGCTTCTTTTGGTAGATTGGTGGTTGTCTCTTCAATATCAATCTTCTCTTTCATTTGAATTTTTCTCCTTACTAGTTATTCCAAGGGTAATGTTTGGGTCACTAACTTGTTATGAGTCTCTTTTTTCCCAATCTCAGCATTAGCCATAGCCTTCACTACTCCTTCAAAGTCCTACTTCATTCTATCATCCCCCAACTCAATCTTTATAAAGTTTTCCTAGAGTGCCACCTTATCTAACTCAACTAGATTCATTTGCATTTTGGCACCACTTCCCACATGTTTAATAGA
Organism: Omphalea diandra; assembly: GCA_949677035.1. Classification (NCBI taxonomy): domain Eukaryota; kingdom Viridiplantae; phylum Streptophyta; class Magnoliopsida; order Malpighiales; family Euphorbiaceae; genus Omphalea; species Omphalea diandra. Next base: position 23,740 of record CATIWR010541867.1, read on the forward strand.
GTTGGTAATCATATTCTTAAAAACAACTAAACTCAGCCCCACATACGTCCATAGTCTGGTATAACCTTATTCCGAGTCCACAAGGGGTGCATTTTAATTCACTAAACTTAAATTCTTTCCTTAGGGTCCTCACTATTACCTAAAATTCTTAGTCCAACAAATACAATTCATGTTCCTCCTTAGATACCTTTCATTTATTATCCTACGACCAACTAGCCTGAGGGCTATACAAAACCTTAGACTGATTTATCTCTAAAGTGTTCTTCACTTCTACAAATTGCATTCCCTTTTTCTTCCTCTTCCTCTTCTTATCCTCCTCATTTAATGAATCCAGGTAATTTTAGGAGCCTATTTCTCCAACCCCCATTTGGAAGAATGTCTTCTCAAGATCATCCATGGAATTATCAGTTACATGCTTCTTTTCCTCCTCAATGGACCCATCTTCAATTTCTCCAACTACCTCTCCTTCATTTATAGAAAAATTTAGATAATGGATTATGCAAATCCCTTACCTCCAGCTTTGTTCCTTTCCCTCAATAGCTAAGTCCTCTCCTAGTAGTTTGGGTGGGAATCTCAAAAAATTCTAGCACATTTGTTGAGTTCTTTCCCAACCCTTAACCAGATAGAAAATTCATGATCTTCATAATACCCATCACCTTTGGGTTAACCCATTTATCTGCAACTCTTGCCACCTAAACACCTCTAAGATGTAGAATAACCCTACTCAAGGTTGACATAATTTCCATAAATTATTGCTATCTCACCTTTGTCAGTTATCTTGACTTTTTTGATGCATTCTGGATGGCACTTCTCCCAATGAGTGATACCATGGCCTTCTGATGACAAGGATGTCCAATATTGTAAACTCTACCACTGTTTCTATAATCTTATCTTCGTCATAGTTTTGAATATTTCAATAGTCAGCCTCCTAATGTCATCATATGCCTAGATAATCCTATTTGATGCCCTTAAATCCTTTTTTGATACTCTAAACTTATGTAGCAACTTCAGTGGGAAAATATTAGTACCTGATCCTTCACTAACCATTACAGAAGGGGTTCTTCTCCCTTTTACCTCGGCTCTTATGAACAAAGCAAACTTATGGTTCCTTTCTTTTAGAGATAAAACTTCATCAGAGAAGGTGATCTTTCCCTTGTTTATGACTAAAGCAATAACATCTTTTGGTATAGGTTCCTTTGAGAGAAGCAAACTCAATAGCGTTTTAACCATAGCCTTCTTATGCTCTTAAAAGGTGATAAGTAATTCCCATACACTAATCTAGGCTAGCATATTCTTGAATTACCTTAAAATAAAATTGTCCTTCTCATTCCTTTTCACTGTAGCCTTTTCTATTTCTTTCTTAACCCTTGGTTCCTTGGGGGCCTCTTTATCAAGGTAATACTTTTCACTTCAAACAACATGACTCACCTAATCTTCTGCCTTTTCTTTATCACTCTTCTCTCATAACTTGATCATCCTCTTCCTCCTTACTTTTTTATTTCCTCATGTAAACTCTCTCAGGGATTAATGGAGCAAAGAACAACTATAACCTTTGTGAAAGTCACCTCTTCAGTGATAGCCATGACAACCTCTTCAGGAATTCTTCAATCTATTATAATGTCTATTAGTTTGAGGGAGGAATGTTACGATAGTTTAGGAGAGGATTTCCCTTTATGCTCGGTCTTTTAACATTTGGAAAAATAATAGTCTTATTATCAATGAGATTTTGAATCTTATGCCTCAACCTATAATAGTCATCAATGTTGTGTCTAGATCTTCAATAAAAGGCATAGTAAGCATTATTATTGTACCCTTTTAATAGTGGGTCGGGAGGTGGTCTTGGTGCTAGAGGTGTTAACACTCCCTTCTTTTGTAGCCTCTTAAATGCCTTAGGTAGGGGTATTCTCAAATCAGTGAATTGTCGTAGGGCTCTCATTGTATTTACATTAGTTGTTTGGTTCCCTTCTCCTTGAGGTTGTGATGGGAGCTTCTTCTTCCCCTGTATTAATACTTTGATTCAAACTCTAATTCCTCAACCTACAGACTGACTTTTTTAAGATCTTCAAAATTTCTCACCAACAACCCCTTAATTCTGGTGCCTATGCCTGGCAATGCCCCCTTGATGATCATTTGTACTTGCTCCCTCTATATTGGCACGACGATTGCTTTAGAAGCGAATTTCTTCCACCTTCTTATATAGTTGTTGAAGCTTTCATCAATTTTATGTTTCAGTGATTCTAAATCTTACAAGGTAACCTATAATACAGTGGTATAGTATTTTTTGAAATCCTCAATTAGTTTTTTTCAACTTCCATTATTAGTCTTAGGCATATTATAATATCAAGTCTTCACAGATCCTTCCAATAATAGCTCAAACAACTCAAGCATAGTGTTAGTGGGCACCCTGGATGTCTTCATTATCAATACATAAGAGTGGATATGGTTGGTGGCATCTTAAGCTCTAGCAAACTTAAAAAGTTCGAGCATTCAAAAATTGTCGGGAAGCTTTTCGGGCTTGCAAGTAAGCAACTCTTCAATATCAATCCCCCTTTCTAGCCCTTTCATACTAAGTATCATTTAGACCTTTTCTAGTTGCCTAACAAGGTCACCAAATTGAGTGTTCTCCCTCTCACTCTGCATTGGTTTATTAAGAGCTATAGTTGTGTTTCCTACTTCTTAGCTAGTTTACTTTCATGATACTATTTCATCCCGAGCTGATCATCATCAATCACCATAGGCTAAGAAGCCCTCTTGGGTACCTTCCTCTTATCGGCCTTACTTACGGATGCATCAACCTTTTTTAGATTCTCATTAAGGCATTTATTTGTTTTTTTGGCAATTCTTCTTCTCCATAGTATGACTTATCTCAAGCCTTATCTTCTCTATAACTTCAAGCTACACAATCGATTCCATGATAAACTCTAGCCTTTGAATCAAGCTAGATGTCTTACTTTTCCTAGCAAGTTGGTTGCCCTTTCTCTTTCACGAGGGTTTGGATGGAGTTATGATGGCTTTGAAAAAAAGGTTATTAGTATAATGCATAAGCAAGATAAATAATACACATATGCATGCAAAAAAATTCTTCCAACCTCATTTCTTCAGCACTCAAGGTCTAGAGGCTCTTTCTTAGGTAAGTCTTATTCTTATGTTAACATAGGATAGAGAATATATGATGGTCACCTTAGATTAAGAGACATTGAAGTCCCAAAAGAACATATAGACATTTAATTTATAAGAGAATTAAATACAAAAGAGAACTCTTTACATTGCTCGAGGATGTACATATAAGTGAAAAATCCATTTAACAAGGAAAGTAAGGGATGTTAATGAGTACTTACATAAGCTCTTTACATGGGGGGATGGGGGAATATATAAATTTTTATAAAGGGAAATTTTCATTGAGGGAAATCGGGTAACATTGTGTTTACATGAGGAATACCTACCCATGCTCTTTAAAGACTTCAACCCTTCATTTGGAGATAAATGCAAACAAAGGGGTATCCTATTCTAAGGTGCTATTGGCTCCTACATGCACCTCAAGGTTGAGCCGATTGTAGTTAATGGCTCGCATAAGCTTGACCACCTATTCAATATACCCTAAGGTACTTGGCTCGCGAGTGACAATCCTCCTCACTATCTTCTAAGCTCAAATGGAGCTTAAGTTTCAAGTTTTGAGAACTCATCAGTTTATCTAAGGGTCAACCTAGTACAAATTATAAAGTATGTGTTGTCCCTTAGTGCCTTGGAAGGGGGGTTGAATAGGGTAATGACAAGTAATAAAAAAAATAAGAACAAGTGCAAAAATAATGAAGAATCAAGACAATTAATTTATAGAGGTTCAGCAGAACCTACTAATGTCTTCTTCATTAGTATTCTCACTAGAGCCTTTCGTTATCTAGATAACTTAAAGGTGCTACCAACTACTTTTATAATAGTAGTTTTTGGGCATTACCAAGCTATCACAAGTAGACTTATGGGTGCTACTAAGACAGTTTCCCAAAGTAGTTTACAAGTATTACCTTTTCCACAGAGTATGGCTTTAGATCTTTTAAGATCTCCTAAACAAGGTTTTCTTAAATAAAACTATAACTTAGAAACTTAAGAAAAACTCTTTTACTTAAGCAATAAACAATTCAAAATACACTTACAAGGTATTTTAATTGGTTGAGAGTTTTAAGAGAAAGTTTGAAAGCTTGTTCTTCAAACTTTGTTTTTGAAGATAGCTCTTACAAGCTTTGACAATGATCTTCTTTTGTAAGCTAGATCACTCTTGATTCACCCCTTTTATTCAAAGATAGCTTTCATTATAAAAGTACTCATTTTTTAAATGTTTTTTTCCTTTATGTTTTTCTTATGAGAGGGTCATTTTATAGGTAAAGACACAGAATTAACCATTAGAAAGAAGGTTATCACTTCATGTCACTAGAGTAGACACTCAACACCTATTAGACATTTTGCACACCTATTGTTCAGTCATCAACCTAGTGATTTTCAAACAAGATACCACTTTGACAGTCGTTGGTAATATTGAAACGCCTATTGGAACTAACTATTAAAGAAAGATTTGTCTAAATGCTCCTCTTTTGACTTTCTCAATTATTTATTCAACAACCCTTTAATGGTTGTTTGCAATTCTCAATGCCTATTGAAATTTAAGTTCAACTCCTATTGAGATATGAACAATGCCTATTGCAAATTTCCAAGAGGATGTGAACTTGATGCATTATTTGTCAAGATTTTTAATAGTACTTCAACGACTGTTAGCGAACTTCCAATGCCAGTTGAAAATGATCTAAATGCTTATTGCATTTTTTTAGAGTGTCCTATTAGAAGGTTCAGAGATTTTAGCTCTGCCTAGGAACTTCTCTAATGCCCATTGGTAGAATCCAACACCCATGTCGAGATCTTAAAAGTTTTGCTCAAATCAAGTCACATGGTTCAATGTTTGTCGCAAAAATTCAATGCCTATTGAGATGTCAAGAGCCATTGCCCATTGTGAAATTGCAATGCCCATTGTGAAGATCAACTTACACAACTCAAGTGATTGTGTCATCCAATGCTTGTTGTGTTTGAGAAAAACACTAGTTGAGAGGTCTAAAAGACTTTACTCATACTTAGGTGTCATTTCAATGCTGTTAAGATCCTTCAACGCTCATTGATGGAGTCACAATGCTTGTTGAAATATGGCAACACCTGTTGGATTTGAATACTTTTTTCACCATAACTCTTTCTTTAAACATATTTGTTCAATAAATTGATGTATCTGCAAGATTTTACATAAATAACTTGGACAAATGTTAGGTTTTAAATGTGTTTGTAATCATCAAAACAAGTTAGGTTCACCATTCTCCCTAAGCTAGGTTCAACTTTCTCCCCCTTTTTGATGATTATAAACAATCTATCAAAGTTAATCAAACTTGCAAAGGAGTGTTTACCTTTTGTTTGTTCTTCATGCATTAGAGGTAGAGTAGATGAGTTATGGTGTAGTTTCCATTAGATTGACCCCTTCCATTTATGTAACAACCATATTCATTTATATAATTCATATCATTCATGTTCACAATACATATGCATAAAGGTTTTATCCATCCTACATACAATCAAACAGTTATTTGATGTACATATATGTATATGACACAAGGAGAGAGAGAGTTTGGATTCAGCCAACGACCTGTGGTCCATATGTCTCAATGTAAAACTGA
>CATIWR010541946.1:0-40430 GCA_949677035.1 Omphalea diandra
ATATACACATATATATACACACATATATACACACATATACATACATACATACATAAATACATATATACATACATACATACATACATACATACATACATACATATATATGTATGTATGTATATGTGTCTATATGTGTGTGTGCGTGTGTGTGTGTGTGTGTGCGTGTGTATATATGTGTGTGTGTGTGTGTGTATATATGTGTGTGTGTGTGTGTATGTGTATATATTTATGTATATATATATATATGTGTGTGTGTGTGTGTATTGTTGGCCATTGAGCACCAAAAAATGGGGTTGAATTGGTGGAAATTTAAAAATTGGAAGAAAGATAATGAATTTGGAGATTGGAAGAGTAGGAGAAGAGATAAACACAATATTTTATAGTGGTTCGAGTGTTAATAAACTCTACATCCACTTCTCAATTCTTCATAATTGAGTGTTCCACTATCACTAAATGGTGTTTCCAAGCTCACATCAAACTTGCACACTTTGTGTTTTGTGGCTCACACATAACCTTACAACTTGTGTTTTAAGATTCACACAAAAACCTCTTAAGTATTTTCCCAAAGTCTCACAATTAAACTATACAAGAGTTTTACAACTAGTCTAACTCTCAAGACCAATAACAATGGTGTTTAATGCTTACACCCAACAATATCAACTTACATACACAAAATTAAAGGTTGAGAAACAAAATTGCATTACAAGAATTTGGCTATATTCAATGTTATTCTCTTGCATTCATGTCTATTTAGCAGAGTATTTAGAGGTAATAAGCACCAAAAAGATGTTACAAAGAAAATATGTCTAAATCTCTAAGGCAAGCTAGGCAGATTTTGCATTAAATGCCTGTCATACTGATTTTGCAGTTGTGACTGGTATGTTGCAATCATGAATTCCCGTTTTATGCTAAAAAAGTTGAAATCGTGGTGGAGAACCCCATTTGTATCTAATGACTAGTCCACATGGCATGTTATTATAAGTCTTCTAAGAAAAGTAGTTGTTGCATTCTTCCAACCAACCATAAGTCGCAATCATAATTTAGTTTCTTCTTAGATGCGACTGGTACCATGAATTCTTTTGTTTAATAATGAGAAATTACTTCAGCAGGTCATGGTCTTGGAGGCTATTTGACCTTAGTGAATTTTGATACGTTAACGGTTATCTTGGATGCCTAACAAGCTCTAGTTGCAGACTTGGTTCCTTCCAATCAACTATAAAAGTCGCGATCGCAATTCCCAACGCGATGGTCATTGTGAATTTGATTGTTTGAACTTTATATCCTTTTTGGCAACATCGCAGCTGTGATTTACTCTGCGAATTTGTCTAGTTCAAGTTCATCCATTTCTTTTGCTATGTCACGGTAATGAATTAAAGGTTCTTGATTATGAATTAGAATGTCTTTCATAATACTTAAGATGAAGACTCTCATCTAACTTCTAATGCAAAACTATCTTAAAAACTATAAAATCAACACTTAAAAATGATGTTAGAACTTATCAATCTACATTGTCAATATCAAGAGAGAGCTTTGTACTAGGTTTAATCAACATAGTCCAACAATCTCTCCATTTTCAATTTTGACAACTTGGATTGATTTTGCAAAGGGTAATGAATTGCATAATTGTGAAGTTGAGATGGTTAACTCTTTTTAACAAATTAAACTTGTTGAGATGCTAACTAGACCAAAAAAAAAAAAAAAGATGACTAAGTTTAACAAATTTGAACTTGGTAATATACCAATTTAAATATGAAATGCAAATAATTAAATTAAGATTGGTCCCCCTCAACTTATACTCCCCCTTGACTATGTCATGCAATTTCTTTTCACTTTCTCTCCCTCTTTATTAAGGTAAAAAAGAAAGGTCAAAAGACAATGATGTGATAAAGTGATTCAAATGACAATCATATAATAAATGATGCAAATGGGGATTAGTATAAAGTGATTGAATTGAAGAGTAATCATACTTTAAGAACAAACATATGAAACATAAACTATAAATTTCATTGATATAGATAAACATAAACATAAACATAAAAATGTGGAATCATAAATATAGGCCATAAGACAAATGAGATAAAAACATAAAATGATTACAAGCCTAAGAAAGAAAACTAAAAGTTTAAAGAGCTATCATCATCTCCAAAATCTTCAACTTCCTTATCTCCTCCTCCACCATATGCTTCATCTCGTTCTTCCACCTCTTGATCATCTTCCTCTTCCAGAGTATCCTCCCAATCCTTAAAATCAGGGAGGTGGCAAGGTGTAGCACCTACCTTCTTTTAAAGGTCCACCAACTCACTGTGAAGATAGGAAAGTAGAAGAAATCTCCTCGTGATTATCCTCATGACCCTGTCTAATTTATTATTAATTAAGGAGAGAAAGATGGCAAAAAACTTTGGCTTGGATTTGGACTTAGGAGATGAGATTGGTTGAGCACCCTTCTCTATCACAAGCCTTTTCCTCTTTGAGGCATGAGTAGTCTCATACTTTTTGGCCCCAATTGATCCCAAGGTATAAATATAAGTGTCTAGATGTATAGTCTTGTCATTGATAAGGTAGGGTAAATCAAGAACATTATGGGATGACAAACATTTCTTAGTGTGGAATTTCTCATTCTTCTCTTTAAAAGCTCCCACATAGTGATAAATGGTTGTGACATGAAAGGGTAGGAGGAATTGGCTCATGTGAATCAATTGATCCACAAGGTATTAGCCAGTTTGGATGAGTTTGTTTTTTAGTTAAGCAAAAAAAAAAAAAAAAACAAAGCTTAGTCTTTTTTAGAGACTTTTTCATTTCAATCATCTCTAGCATTTATAGAAAAAGTAATAATATAGTGAAGAAGCCAATTTGGAAGGGTACGAATATATTTGGCCAGAGATCTGTTTAGGTCATGTTTTGTTTCAATGGATATCTCATACCAAAATTTGGAAATATCAAGTACAGAGATGATGAAAGGGATATCATCTCCCACTTGAAGGCTGAAGAGATAGAAAGTTGTTCAAAGGTGATAAAGTAAGGGTCCCCAAAAACCTGAAAAATTAACCCATACTAACCTACCTTTGATTTGGCACTTCTCCTCAAGGTTGCCATACACCTGAACTCTTTGGCTATTTCTTCATATCCGGTTTCATCTCAGAAGATAAACTTGTTCTAACCTAAGTTTGATAAGAAGGATTGAATTTCATCCTTGATTTCAAAGGACCCAAGGGGAATTTTGTTGGGTTGGATTATTTTATTGGAGTTCGCTTTGTATTGTTCTTTCTCCTATTTTGTTATTCTTCTCATCAAGTAAAGGCAAGAGGGCTAGAAAGTTGGGCTATGTCGTTTCCTTTTTCTACGCTAGAAAGTTTATTGGGTGCCATTGAGGGAAGTTTAGAGAAAGTAGTAGGTTTGAGAGAAGAAATTAGAGATAAATGAAGAGAATAGGTAAAAGTGAAATAGAAAGGTGTTGGGATGGTTTAAATAGGCAAAAATATGATGAAAAACGATAATAAATGGTCAATTTTGCATTAAATAAGGGGGTGACATTGGTTGACAGTCAAGTCAATCAATGCATGACAGTTATTCTAATTCGAGATAGCAAACCTTAGGTCACAACCATTAATAAAAAAAAATCTGAGTAACAGATAATAATTCCTCGAAATTGAAAGAGTCAATGGTCAAAACTTTTGAATTTTGAAAAAATTTGCGGTGGCGATCTTAAGTCACCAAAGCGAATTAGAAGTGTGATAAAAAATTGATGAGTGCCTATAAATTATGATCACGAATGGATAATAATGATCACGAATTACGAGGCAAAAAGAAAGGAAAAGAAAAAAAGAGAAATGGCCTTTCTATATGTGAACCACTTAATGTAACGATGATTACTTCATGCAAATTGGCATAGAGAAGCACATTTGCATAAAGAATTAAAACATCTAAAGTAATTAAATTGTACATTTATCAAACACATCATTCAATGATTCAAAACTACAAACTTAATAAAGAATATTCTATGAGATCTAATTTTCACCCTAGGGAGCTTCGATCAAGCATTCCTAACTCCCTTTTAATGAAGTTCATCATTTCTTCATTAAGAAGTTTAGTGAAAATATCTGTAAATTGATAATTGTTGTCAATAAATTTTAACACTACATCACCATTTTGGATATGATCTCTAAGAAAATGATGCCTAATGTCAATGTGTTTGCTCCTAGAGTGCTGGATAGGATTCTTTGAAAGATTTAGTGCACTTGTGTTATCACATTTGATTGGAATATGATCAACAATTTTGCCATAATCCTTGAGTTTTTTTTTCAACCAAAGAACTTGGGTGCAATAACAACCCGCCGCCACATATTTCATTTCGGTGGTGGATAAGGCAACTGAACCTTATTTCTTACTAAACTATGAAACTAAGCATTCTCTTATAAATTGGAAAATTCTAGAAATGCTCTTTCTATCTTATAAGCTACCAACATAATCTGCATCTGAATGCCTTAAAAGGCTAAAAGATGAATTCCTAGGATACCATAAACCTAAGTGCAATTACCATGTAAATATTTAAGAATCCTTTTAACAACATTTAAAAGAGATTCCCTAGGGCATGATGGAAACCTAACACACATGTATACACTAAATATAATGTTGGGTATAGAGGTAGTAAGATGGAGAAGAGAACCAATCATACCTCTATACATCTTTTCATCAACTGGCTTACCCGATTCATCTTTGTCTAGCTTGATGGTAGCACTCATTGGTGTCTTTGTTACTTTACATCCATCCATGCCAAATTTCTTGAGTAGAACCTTTGTGTACTTGGATTGGTTGATGCAGATGTCCTCTTTGGTTTGCTTGATTTGTAAACTAAGAAAGAACTTGAGCTCTCTCATCATGCTCGTCTCAAATTTTATAATCATACACTTCGCAAAATATTCACAAAGAGATTCATTAGTAGCACTGATTATAATATCATCAACATATATTTGTATAATGAATGTGTCTTGATTGTACTTTTGATAAATAAAGTAGTATCAACCTTCCCTTTTTAAAATAATTTTATAAAAAAATGAGCTAAGCCTTTCATACCAAGCTCTTGGAGCCTATTTCAAACCATTTGATGACTTGTTTTCATCAAGGTTTATAAGCATTTCTTTTGAAGTTTACTCTAACTCCATTTTCTCAAAGTCACCTACAAGACTATCAACAAGAGAACCTTTCTGAAGATCAAGTTTACTTGATTCATTAAACACAATATTCATAGACTCCTCAACAACAATAGTACATTTATTGTAAACCCTATAAGCCTTATTAGAGGTGGAATAAACTATAAAAACACCTTCATTTCTCTTAAAATCAAAATTTTCAAGGTTGTCCTTGGTATTTAAGATGTAGCATTTGCACTAAAAACTTTTTGGTATGAAATCTTAGGTTTTCTACCATTCCAAAGCTCATAAGGGGTTTTATTGAAAATGAGTCTTTTGAAACATGATTAGTAATATAATAAAAAGTATTGATGGATTTGGCCCAAAAGTAATTAGGCAAAGAATAATCACTAAACATGGTTATAGCCATCTCTACTAATGTTCTATTTTTTCTCTCTACGACACCATTTTGTTATGGTGTTCTAGGAGTTGAAAAGTTATCATAAATCCCATTCTTTAGGCAGTAAGTTTCAAATAGTCATTCTAAAATTCCTTTCCATGGTCACTCCTTATAAAAGAAATGAAGTAACCTTCTTCATTTTGAACTTTTCTTGCAAAACTTTTACAAGCATCAAAAGTGTCATTCTTATGAGCTAAAACGGATATCCAAGTAAACCTAGAGTAATTATCAACCAGGACAAATGCATAATACTTTCCACCTAAACTAGCAATCCTAGTAGGTTTAACCAAGTCCATATGGATAAGTTGAAATGGTCTAGATGTACTTACAACATTCTTTATTTTGAATTAAGTTTCATGTTGCTTCGCCATTTGGCAAGGTCCACATGTCTTGTCCTTTGAGAATTTTAGCTGGGGAAGACCTTCCACTAGCTCTACTTTAGATAGGGTTTGTAAGAGCTCCATGCTAGCATGACCAAGTCTTTTATGCCATAGCCATGCTTCATTGCTAAGAGACATAAGACACTTGAAAGATTAATTAGCCAAATTATCTAAGTTAATTAAGTAGGTATTGCCCCTTCTTTCACCCTTGAAGATAATCTTCTTATCCACCAAAATGGTAACTCAACACTCTCTAGGGTCAAAGGTGACTTTGTTACCTTAGTCACATAATTGACTTACACTAAGCAAATTATGTTGTAAACAATCTACTAGAAAAACTTTATCAATAAGTGAACAACCATTATTACCAATTGTTCCAATGTCAATTGCGTTACCTTTGGTATTGTTTCCAAAAATGCCATTGCCACCTTCCTTCTTTTTTGTGGCTATGAATAGATTTTTGTTACCCGTCATATGCTTTGAGCTCCCACTATCCATATGTCAATCATTGTCTTCATTGGTGGATGCCATAGGATTCTACACAACACAAATAAATAACTTTTGTTTAGATACCCAAGCATACTTGGATCCTTAAGGGTTTGGTCTTGAAGGGTCATCTAATTTGAGGTGAGCCTTCCTAATATAAGAAAAGGTGTTTATATGACCAAATTTCATGCAACAATGACATTGGAGTTTAGACTTGTAACTTTTCTCATACACATAACTTTAGTATGAGTAGGGGGTCTTCTCATACTATGATGGTGAGAGTGTAAGCATATCTGTGAATGATTAAAAGTAGAAGATAATTTTTTATATGTGTTGGGGTGTGCATGTTTCTTAGTGTAGATGAATGCATGATTAACCTTTTTAGGCTTAGGCTTTAAGCTTTGAGGTGCCTTTCCTTCGCCCTTGGGCATTAGTAGTTTAGTGTTATGAGTACTCTTCTTCCTATTACCTCAATACTAGTTGTTTAAGGTGTTGAAGCTTTAATGAAAGTAGTGAGAGGGGGTGTAGATGATAAGGAGGCTCTATTGAAGCCAAGACCAAGTCTTGCTAGGGAAGGTCTTTAAGATATAATTAATGCATTTAAAGCTTCCTTCCCTTTGTGAAACTTAGAAATAGATTTTCTAAGCTCAATTACCTCTTCTTTTAAGGTATTATTTTCCTTTCTCAATGAGTTTAGAGAAGAAAAGATCTAGTAAGACTTTCAATAGATTTTTTGAGTTATTCATTTGAAGTCCTCAACTCACTTATAAGCTCATTTAATGAGTTAAACTCATTTTCTAGTTTTGAGCATTTCTTTTTGTAAGTTTTCATTTGTGACTTATATTTGTCACATCTCAAAGTAAGAGCTTCTAAGAGCTCATCATCTACATCATCAATGCATCATTTTCACTAAAGTGGGGTGAAGAACTTACCTCATTAGAAGAGTCATCTTATGCCATGAAACATAGATTTGCCACTTCCTCATCTTCATCCTCCTCACTAGAGTTGTCATCCTAAGTGGCTTTGAAGCTTTTCTTTTTTCTTTTTTTTTTGTCCCCTTTTCCTTTTTTTAGCTTGGGGCAATCATACTTGATGTGGCCTTGCTTGCCACACTTTTAGCATGTTATTTTACTTTTCTTCTCTTTCAGGTTGGGAGATGCCTTCTTGAAGTTCCTTCTATCTTTTCTTCTTTATATCAGCTCCTTGGTCCTTATAGAAAACATGACTAGCTCTTTCTCTTCTTTTTCACTATCATCATCACTTGAGATAGCCTCTATTTTTTTTGTCTTTAGATAAGGATTTAAGAGCTAAAGTCTTCTTCTCTATTTTGTCATTCTTGTCCCCTTGCGCTCTCATCTTTTTCATCTCCTCATCCTTTTTCAAGGCTAGCTCATGAGTGAGAAGCTTGCCTATGAGGACATCTGTTAGCACTTTTTTAATTTTTGGATTTGACTCTTGAATGCTGCATACTCTGGCACTAAACTTCTCAAGAGGTAAGAATTTAATGATTTTGGTGTTTACCTCATGATTTGTGAGAACTCTTCCAAACTTTTTCATGTTTGTGACTATGGATAGAAGCCTATTCATCATATCGGTGATGTTTTCATTGTCTTTCATCATGAAAAGCTTTCATTCAGTCACATACATCTCTAATCTGCTAAATTTCACCAAAGTTTTACGTTTATGGTAAAGCTTTCCAAATGTCATGGGCTACGAGGCAATGTTGAACTCTTCATATTTCTTCCATTGACAAAGAACTAAAAACGATTACCATTGTCCTTTTATTCCTCTCATTTTATTTTTTATGAGCCTCCACCCATTCCACTTTTGGGATTAACTCTTCCCTTCCATCAACCACCTTAGTAGGAGGCTTCCACTCTTTTGCCACAATATCCCAAAGATCTACCACATTGTTGTCCAAATATATCTTTATCCTATACTTCTAATGAGTATAATCGTATCCATCGAAGTATGGCTTGAGATGGGTGTGGATTCCTTCTAGCGTTATATGTCTTTACTTACCCAATAAAAGGTTTCAATGAGACCTTGCTCTGATACCACTTGTTGGCCCTTGAGCACCAAGATGGGGGGTTGAATTTGTGGGAATTTAAAAATTTGGAGGGTAGATAATGTATTTGGAGATTGGAAGAGTATGATATGAGATGAACACATAATATTTTATTGTGGTTCAGGTGTTAATGAACCCTATATCCACTCCTTAATTCTTTACAATTAGACGTTCTACTATCACTAAATGGTGTTTCAAGCTCATACCAAACTTGTACACTTTGTGTTTTATGGCTCATAAATAACCTTATAAGTTGTGTTTTAAAGCTCACACAAAAACCTCTCAAGTGTTTTCCTAAAGGCTCACACTTAACCTAAACAAGAGTTTTATAACTAGGCTAACTCCCAAACCCAATAACAATAGTGTTTAATGCTCACATGCAACAATATCAACTCATAAACAAAGAATTAAAGGTTGAGAAACACAATTACAAGAGTTTAGCTATATTGAATGTTATTCTCTTGCATTCATGTTTGTTTGGTGGGGTATTTATAGACAATAACCACCAAAGAGACATTACAAAGAAACTGTGTCTAAATCTCTAAGAAAAGCGTAATAGATTTTGCATTAAATGTCTACCATACTGATTTCACAGTCTTGATTGGTATGTCACGGTTGCGAATTCCCATTTTATGTTAAAAAGTTGAAATCACAGTGGAGAACCTCGTTTTATCTAACAGCTAGTCTAGGTGGCATGCTATTATTGGTCTTCTAAGAAAAATAGTTATTGTGTTCTTCCTACCAATCAAAAGTTGTGGTCACGATTTAGTTTCTTCGTAGATGCGACTGGTACTGTGAATTCTTCTATTTGATAAGGAGAAATTACTTCAACAGGTCACAGTCTCAAAGGTTATTTCACCCTTGTGAATTGTGATATGTCAATGATTATCTTGGACACCGGGCAAGCTCTAGTTGTGGACTTAGTTCCCTCTAATCAACTACAAAAATTACGGTTACGATTCCCAACGCGATGGTCACCATGAATTCAACTGTTTGAACTTCATGTCTTTCTTGGCAAGGTTGCAGCTGTGATTTGCTCTGCGACTACATCTGTTTCAAGTTCATCCATTTCTCTAGCAATGTCGTGGTCATTTATTAGAGGTTTTTTATCGCGAATTAGAATGCCTTTCATAACACTTAAGATTTAGATTCTCATCCAACTTCCAATGCAAACCTATCTTAAAAACTTCAAAATCAACACTTACAAATAATGTTGACTTATCAATCTACATTGTCAAAATCAAAAAAGAGTTTTGTCCTATGTTTGACCAACCTAATCCAATATATATATATATATATCAAGCCAAAGACTCCCAAAAGTTTGATAAGTGGTTTCTTAGGATATTTATAAGTGGCATTCTCCTTTTATAATCTCTAAAACAATTCACAAAATGACTTCTTAAGAGATTGTTATTCATTAGTAATTATTTATTAATAAGTTTTTTTTAACTCATCAAATATGTGCCTAAAAATTAATTTTCAATTATAATGTTTTAAATATAGAAACTTTCATTAATGACAATTAAATTCATTCGTAATTTATGTCATGTAATTATTTATTAATAAATTATTTTAACACATCAAACAATAGTCTAAAATTTAATTTTTAGTTATAATATTTCAAATATAGAAAGTTTCATTAGTGACAATGAAATTCATTCATAATTTATGTCATAAATTATTTAAATCTTTAAAAATATAACTAATTGTCACTATTTAAAATTTAATTGTCAGTTACAATATTTAAAATACCACATTAATTCTAAATACATTTATTCATAAATTATGTCAAAAATTATTTTATTCTCAACACTTCAATGTTTAATGTGAATTTATTTTAAAATTTAATGATATTTATAATACATCTATGGATGTTTTATAACACATCTATGGATGCATACTCTATATAAAATATAAATTTTATGAATAATGTCATATTCCTTTATCAGTTTTACTTCACCCTTTCTACTTTACAATTTTTTATTTAATTTTTTTATCAAATACGTTATGTTGAACATCATGACAACATTTCATGTTCATATGAATCTAAATCATGACAACATTTCAATTTCAAGACACATGTTTGATCTCTTTGATTTCCAAATCTAAAACGAGTGAAATAAATTACAATCTCACGGGTAATATAAATTTACGATTGTCAAGCTTCCATAAATTTTAAAGATGCATGATTTCTCACATAATTCAATAAATTATATATCTTGCAAATGTGATTGGATTGCTAATAGGAGAAATTAAAGTTCAAAAGACTTTTAGTGCCAAACCAATTGAGAAATCAGTTCTTAAACTCTAAAATTTAAGATCTTACTAAGCTTAATAAGATTTGTTTAAGTTCAGGGATTGAAAAGTTCGAGTTACCATTTAGGAACATTTTATTTAGGAATATCAAAAACATAGAAACTGTGCAAAGGGATGAGAAAAATTATTGTTTTCACTTTCACCTTAGTGAAAGAATTTACTAGTATGAATCATAACAATATTTATAGCAATGTAAATTATTAAATTTTTCTACATAATATTTACATCTCACCCAATCTGTTATTTTTAAATTTAGATGATGTTTGTGTATCAACTTTCAAATTTTTGAAAGTTTATGCCAATTCAAATGTACCTGAAATTAAAGAATTTAAATGAATATAAGATTGTAAATATATTGGCTTAATTGCATAAATATATTTTTCTTGAAAATAATTTTAAAATATTCATTTATATATTGACTGATTTGGACATTTTAATGAGAAGGCTTTTCAACAAGTAGTTACAGTACTAAAAGTCAATAATAATTTTTCGTGTCCTCAGTAAATTACAACTTAGAAAAAATATTGAATAGAAGTAAGCCAATGACTCCTAAGAGACTAAGAAGTAGCTTTCTAAGACATTGACAAATAGCATCCCTCTTTCACAATTTTGAAATTATTTCATTGATAAATAGAAATTGATTAATAATTTTTTTTAACATACCAAATTAAGAGGCTAGAATTTAGTTCTCAATTACAATATTTTAAATACAAAAATTTTTCATTAATAGTAATTAAATTTATTTATAAATTATATCATAAATTTTTTTGTTTGCTAAAAATATAATCACTATATATTCATTCATAAATTATGTCATAGTTTATATCTCAAATTGTTTAATCATCTAAAAATATAACCAATAATCACTATTTAAAACTTAATTGTCAATTCCAATATTTATAGTACCATAGTAATGCCAATTACATTTATTCATAAATTATTTTATTTTCAAAAATGTAATTTGATCACTTTTTAGTATCAACACTTTAATGCTCAATATGAATATAAAAATACTGATTTTTTTTGCCTATTTAAAAATTTAATGACATTTATAATTAGAGGTGTAAATGAACCAAACTTCCTTGCAAGCTACTTGAAGCTTGACTCAATAAAAACTTATTCAAACTCGATTTGTTTATTAAATGATCTTTAAAATCAAGCTCGAGATTGACTTGTTTATTTAACAAGTTAATCTCAAGTTTATCATTGCTCGACTGGTAAGCTCATGAACAAACTAGATAATAAATGTAATCATATATTTTTATTTATAATATGTATTAAAATACTTTTAAAAAATATATTAATTAAAAATATATAGCAAATAATATATGTTTTATATTGTAATTTACATTTATAATGTAATATCTAATTTTGTATTTTTAAATAGAAATCCTATTTTTTTAAAAAAATTATTATTAATTTTATTTATAATTTAATTCTAATAAAAATTTCAGGTCGATTAAGCTTGTTTAGGCTCACAAAGTTTATGCAATCTTGATGATACTTGACTCGAGCTCAACTCATTCATTAAATGATTTTTAAATACTCGACTAGAGATCGACTTGTTTATAAATGAACCAAGATTGAGCAAATTAATACTTGACTCGACTTGACTCGTTTACACCCACTATTTATAACACATTTATGAACAAATATTCAACTTAAAACATAAATGTTTTGAAAAAATCCATTGCTACTTATCTTTCCTACTTCATTATTTCTACTTTACAATTTATGGTTTGCTTATCTATTTTTACCAAATGCATTATGTCAAATATCATGAGATTTTGTCTACTTTATTTTTTAACTTCCATATTAATAATGAATTAAAAGTAATTAGTTATTTTCATTCTTAATAGGAGACAACTTACAAAAAAAGATGAACAATACTCCCTAATTAAGAATTTAAATTCTAGCAAGAATGACTGGAGAATCAAAATAAAAGTATTAAGATTTTGGAACATCAGTTTCAAAAGTCAAAATTTTAATAGCATCCAGATGGTTTTCTTAATAACAAGGTAACATAACTACATTTTTAATTATAGAAGTCAAAAATTAAATACAACACTTTTATTCACTACAAAAATTTCATGTCTTTACTATAAAGATTTCTTTTTGTTATTGTTATATTGTGGTTGCTAAAAGTTTTAGCGACCATATATTTTCATCACTTTTCATTGCTAAAACCTCCCTCGCTAATAATTTATTTTCAATGATGTCGTTGTTAATAAATCTTTTACGATGAACAATTGTTTTTATAGTTAATGATACCAATTATTGTGGCTAATAATCACAAAAATGATAAAAATTAGCGACCAATTATTTAAGACGACATAAATTATGTTCCTAAAAAAATATTTTTCCAACTATTACTTTTTTCGTACCATATTGCAAACTTAATTTTGGTAGAAAATATTTGTTAGACTAGGTTGGTCAAACTTAAGTCAAAGGTATCTTTTGATCTTGACAATGAAGATTAATAAGTTCTAACATTTTGTTTAAGTATTGTATTTGCAGTTTTTAAGATAGCTTTGCATTGAGAATTGGATGAAAGTCAAAATCTCAAACATTAAGTAAGGCATACCAATTTGCGGTTAAGAACCTAAAACTTGTGATCACGATCTCGAAAAAAATGGAGGAACTTGAACTAGATAAATTTGCGGGGAAATCGTAGTTGTGACCTTGCCAAGAAATACATGATTACCATACAGTTTGATTCACAGTGACTTTCGCATTGCCAGTTGCGACTGCAACTTTCGTAGCTACATGGAGGGAAACCATATCCACAACCAAAACTTGTCAGGTGTTCAAGATAACTATTGACATATCAAAATTCGAGAGAGGGAAAAATCTTTCACAATCATGACTTGTTGAATCATCTTATCCTTACGAAACATAATGATTCATGGTCACTATCGCGTCCAAGATAAGTTTTGATCGCGACAGCTACTTTTGGGTTGATTGAACGAACACAATGACTATTTTTACTGGAAGACTAATTACAGCACGCCATATGGACTAGCTGTTAGATACAAACGAGGTTCTCCACTACGATTTCAATCTTTCTAGTTCAAAGTGGAACTTTGCGGCCATGAAATGCCAATCACGATTACAAAATTAGTCTAACAGGCATTTAATGTAAAATCTGCCTAGCTTACCTTAGAGATGTAGGCATAGTTTATTTATAACATCTCTTTGGTGATTATTGCCTATAAATACTGCACCAAAAAGACATGAATGCAAAAGAATATCATTGATTATAGCTAAAATTTTGCAATTTTACTTAACCTTTTATTCTTTAGATGTGAGTTAATATTGTTAGGTGTAAGCATTAAACACCATTATAATTGGTTTTGAGAGTTATTCTAGTTGTCAAAACTCTTGTATTAGGTTAAGTGTGAGCCTTTGAGAAAACACTTAAGTGAAATTTTTGTGAGCCTTAAAACAGAAGTCGTAAGGTTTTGTGTGAGCCATTAAAACATAGTGTACAAGTTTGGTGTGAGCTTGAAATCACCATTTTGAATTAGTAGATCACCCCATTGTGAAGAATTGGGGAGTAGATATAGGGTTCATTAACACCCGAACCACTATAAAAACATTTTGTGTTCATTCCTTCTCATTCTCCTTCAATCTCCCAAATTCATTATCTTCCCTCTAAATTTTTAAATTCCCACCAATTCAACCCTTCTTCTTGGTGCTCAAGGGTTAACAAGTGGTATTAGAGCTAAGTTCTCATTAAAAATCTTAATTAAGTGAGCAAAGACATATGGCACAAAAAGGAATCCACACCCATCTCAAGCTATACTTTGATGAATTCAACTATATGCATTGGAAGTATAAGATGGATATATATTTAGACAACAATGTGGTGGACCTTTGGGATATTATGGCAAATGAATGGAAGCCTACTACTAAGATGGTTGATGGAAGTGAAGAATTAATCCCAAGGAAAGAATGAATGGAAGCTCATAAAATATCAAATGGAAGAAACAAAAGGGCAATGGTAATCCTTCTTAGTTCCTTGTCAAAGGAAGAAATAGGAAGAGTTCAATATTGCCTCACAGCCTATGGAATTTGGAAAGCTTTAGAGAATTACCATGAAGGCACAACCTTGATGAAATCTTTAAGATTGGAGATGCATATGATAGAATGAGAGTTATTCATGGTGAAGGATAACAAAAGCATCGCTGATATGACAACTAGACTCATATCCATTGCCATAAACATGAATAAATTTAGAAGAATACTCACCAATCATGAGGTAAACACTAAAAATACTTAAATCCTTTCCTCTTAAGAAGTTTGGTGCCAAGGTATGTTGCATACAAGATTTAAATCCATAAATTAGAAAGTGCAAATAGATGTCCTCATAGGCAAACTTCTCACTCATGACCTAGCCTTGAAAAAGGATAAGGAGATGAAAAAGATAAGAGGGCAACACGAAAAGAATGATAAAATAGAGAAGATGACTTTAGCTCTCAAATCCTCATCTAAAGACATAGAAGTAGAGACTGTCTCAAGTGATGATGACAGTGAAAAAGAAGAGGACGAGCTAGTAATGCTTTCTAGAAGAACCAATGGGCTAATAAGAAGAAGAAAGGATATAAGGAACTTTAAGAAGACATCTCACGACCTCAAAGAAAGGATGAGTGAAGTAGCATGCTATGAGTGTGGCAAGCAAGGCCACATCAAGTATGATTGCCCCAAGCTGATAAAGAAGAAGAAAAAGGATAAATAAAAGAATAAGAGCTTTAAATCTACTTGGGATGACAACTCTAGTGAGAACGATGAAGATGATGAAGTGGCAAATCTATGTTTCATGGCATAAGATGACTCTTTAAATGAGGTAAGTTTTTTTACCCCATTCTTATGAAAACTATGATGCATTAGATGATGTGGATGATGAGCTCTTGGAAGCTTTTACCTTGAGATGTGAAAAATACAAGTCATAATGAAAATTTCAAAAAGAAATGCTCAAAACTAGAAAATGAGTTTAACTCATTAAATGAGCTTGTAAGTGAATTGAGGACTTCTATTGAACAACTCAAAAAATCTATAACAAGTCTTACAATGCCTTCATCTTCTCTAAATTCCTTGAGAAAGGAAAATGATACCTTAAATGGAGAGGTAACTTAGCTTATAAATTTTATTTCTAAGTTTCACAAAAGGAAGGAAGCTTTAGATATATTAATTGTATCTTAAAGACCCTCTAGTTAGACATGGTCTTGGCTTCAATGGAGCCTCCTCATCATCTACTCCCCCTCTCACTACTTTTATTAGAGCTTCAACACCTCAAACATCTAGTATTTAGGTAGTTGAGTGGAAGAGTACTCATAGCACTAAGCCACTAATGCCTAAGGGCAAAGAAAAGATACATCAAGGCTCAAAGCCTATGCCAAAAAGGGCTAACCATGCATACATCTACACCAATAAACATGCTCACCACAACACATAAAAAATTCTCATATACTCCTAACCATTCATGCTATGCTCACACTTACATCTTCATAGTATGAGAAGTACCCTTACTCATACCAAAGCTATGTATATGTATAGGAGAAAAACTCACAAGTCTAAACTCCAATGTCATTATTGCATGAATTTTTGTCATATAAATATCTATTGTTATATTAGGAAGGCTAACCTCAAATTAGAGGACCCTTCTAGGTTTAACTCCCAATGACCTAAGTATGTTTAGGTACCTAAACAAAAATGATTTGTTTATGTTGTGTAGGATTGTATAGCAGCCACCAATGAAAGACAATGATTAGAATGTGGATAGTGGATGCTCAAAGCATATGACAGGCAACAAGAAGCTATTCATAGCCATAAAAGAGAAAAAAGGTGGCAATGTCAGTTTTAGGAATAATGCCAAAGGTAAGGTAATTAGCATTTGAACAATTGGTAAGAAGGGTTGTCCATTGATGATGTTTTTCTTATAAATGGTTTACAACATAATTTGCTAAGTGTAAGTCAACTATGTGATAAAGGTAACAAAGTCACCTTTGACCTTAGAGAGTGTCAAGTTACCACTTTGGTGGATAAAAAGGTAGTCTTTAAGGGTGAAAGGAGGGGCAATACCTACTTAATTGACTTAGACAATTTGGCTAACTAGTTATTCCAATGTCTTGTATCCCTTAGCAATGAAGCTTGGCTTTGGAATAAAACACTTGGTCATGCTAGCATGGAACTCTTACAAAGCCTATTAAAAGGAAAGCTAGTGGAAGGTCTCCCCAAGCTAAAATTCTTAAAAGACCCATTCTTAATAAAACTTCTTATGAGCTTTGGAATGGTAGAAAGCCTAAGTTGTCATACCTAAGAGTTTTTGGGTTTAAGTGCTACATCTTAAATACCAAGGACAATCTTGGAAATTTTATTCTAAGACAAATGACGACATTTTTCTAGGATATTCCACCTCTATGAAAGCCTATAAAGTATTCAATAAAAGAACTATAATTGTTGAGGAGTCAATGAATATTGTGTTTAATGAATCTAGTAAACTTGATCTTGGGAAAGGTTCTCTTATTGATAATCTTGCAAGTGACTTTGAGAAAATGGAGTTAGAGTTAACTTCAAGAGAAATTGTTATAAATCGTTATGAAGACAAGTCATCAAAGGAAGAAAAGGAATTCTAACCACAACAAGCATAAATTTCAGATCAAGATCTTCCGAAGGATTAGAGATTCTCTAAACATCACCCAAAGGATCTAATTATTGGTGATACATCCAAGGGTCTAAGTACTAGATCTCAACTTAATGCTTTAGATAATAATCTTTCATTTCTTTCCCAATTTGCTCTACAATCAATTGATGAGGCTCTTGATGATGAAAATTCAATGATTTCCATGCAAGAGGAACTCAACCAATTTAAGAGAAACAAAGTATGACAACTTGTTCCTATGCCTAAGGAACATTCTATTGTAGGATGCAAGTAGGTGTTTAGAAATAAGTTAGATGAGTAAGGTTTCATTACTAGAAACAAAGTTAGATTGGTTATAAAAGGGTACAACCAAGAGGAAACTATTGATTATGATGAAACCTATGCCTCTGTAGCAATATTAGAGGCCATTAGGATTCTCTTAGCTTATGCATGTCACATGAACTTTAAACTTTTTCAAATAGATGTTAAACGTGCATTTTTAAATGGTCTCATTGAGGAGGAAATTTATGTTGAACAATCTCTTGGTTTTGAATCTCACATTTTTCCAAATCATGTTTATAAGCCAACTAAAGCCTTATATGGTTTGAAACAAGCTCCAAGAACTTGGTAAGAAAGGCTTAGTTCATTTTTGTTAGAAAATGATTTTGAGAAAAGAAAGATTGATACTACTTTGTTTGTCAAAATGTATAATCAAGACACACTCATTGTACAAATATATCATGATGATATCATATTTGGTGCTACTAATGAATATCTTTGTAAGGATTTTGGCAAGTTTATAACTAAGGAACTTGAGATGAGCATGATAGAAGAGCTTAAGTTATTTTTTAGACTATAAATCAAGCAAACCAAAAAAGGCATATTCATCAACCAAGCCAAGTACATAAAGGATATACTCAAGAAATTTGGTATGGAAGGATTGAAAGTAGCAAAGACACCAATGAGTGCTACCATCAAACTAGACAACAATGAATCGGGTAAGTCTATTGATGAAAAGAGATATAGAGATATGATTGGTTCTCTACTCCATCATACTGCCTCTATAGCAGACATCATGTTTAGTATATGCATATGTGCTAGTACATTGCATTTAGTTGTATGGTATCCTAAAAATTCATTTTTTATCCTTTTAGGATATTCATATGCAGATTATGCTAGTAGCTTACTAGATAAAAAAAAAATACTTCTGGAACTTGCCAATTTATAGGAGAATGCTTGGTTTCTTGGTTTAGCAAGAAATAAGTTTCAGTTGCTCTATCCACTATTGAAGTAGAATATGTAGTAGCTGGTTGTTGCACCCAAGTTCTTTAGATAAAACAATAACTCAAGGATTACAGTAGAATTGTTTATCACACTGTCATCAAATGTGACAACAACAGTGTAATAAATCTTCAAGAAATCCTATCCAACACTCTAGGAGTAAACACATTGATATTAGACATCATTTTCTTAGAGATCATGTCCAAAATGGTGATGTAGTGTTGGAATTTATTGACACCAGTCATTAACTTATAGATATTTTCACTAAACCCCCTTAATGAAGAAATGATGAACTTCATTAAGAGGGAGTTAGGAATGCTTGATGAAAACTCACTAGGGTGAAAAATTAGATCTTATTGCATATTCCTTATTGATTTTGTTAATTTAAATAATTGAATGTTATGATTGATATAAATGTATTTTAATTACTTTGGAGGATTTAATTCTTTATGCAACTGTCCTTTTTTATGCCAATTTGCATACATTAATTTTTATTACATTAAGTGGATCACATCTAAAAAGGCCATTTTTTATTTTTCTCAATTTCTTTTCTTTTGCTTTGTAATTTCGTGGTTGCAATGGAAAAATGACAATAGCAATTTACAAGCACTCTCCATCTTTTTATCTCACCTTGAATTTGTTATCGTGATTTAAGATCACCACTACGAACTTATTCAAAATTAAAGTTTTGATCATTACTTCCTTCGGTTTTCAAGAAATTCTTATCCGTTACTCAGATTTTTTGTAATTAGCTATTGCGACTTAAGGTTCGCGATCTTCAATTAAAATAACTACCAATCATTAATTAATTTGATTGCCAAATGATGACATCCCCTCATTTATTGCAAATTTGACCATTTTTTTTTTTTACCATTTTTCATCAAATTTTTACCTATTTAAACGTTTCTAACACTCCTTAATTTCACTTTTACACATTCTCTTTACCAATCTTCATTTTCTTATCTTAAACCTACTACCATCTCATAACTTCTCTACTACCATCTCATAACTTCTCTCATAGCACCTAAAAAGCTCTTTAGAGCAGAGAAAGGGAAGAGCATAGCTAATCCTTTTGGCCCTCCTACTCTTCACTTAATGAAAGGAATAACAAAGGAGGAGAAAGACTGTTATAAAGCCAACTCAACTAAAATCATCCAACTTAACAAAATTCCCTCAACATTTCTTCTTGAATCCTAGGAATCCATGATGAAATTCATGCTTTCTTATCCAAATTGGGCTAGAACGAGTTTATCTTTCGAGATGAACCTAAATACAAAGAAATAGTTAAGGAGTTCATGTGCACGGTTACATTGACCAGAGGAGCCTAATCCAAAAAATGTCAGTATGGGTTAATCTTTCAGGCTTTTAGGGACCCTTACTTTATAACCTTTGAACAACTCTCTAACTTTTTCAACCTTCAAGTGGAAGATGATATCCCTTTCATAATCTCTATACTTGATATCATCTACTCCAAATTATGGTTTGAAATCTCCCTTGAAACAAAACAAGACCTAAAAAAATCTTTGGTTAAGTATATACTTACCCTTCCAAATTGACCCGTTCATCATATCATCACATTTTATATAAATGCTAGAGGTGATGGGAACAGAAAGGTATCTCAAAAGGACTTAGCCTTCCTATTTTGCCTAATAAAAAACAAACCAACCAAACTGGTCGATACCTTATGGATCAATTGATTCACATGAGTACTAAGCCCAAAAGCCAATTCCTTCTACCTTCTTATGTCATAACAATCTATAGGTATATGGGGCCCTAAATGAGGAAAATGAAAAATTTCTCATAAAGAAATATTTGCCATCCCATAATTTTCTTGACTTGCCCTACCTCATCAATGTCAAGGCTACACTTGGACTCTTATACTTATACCTTGGATTTTTTTTAGGGCTAAAAAGCTTGAAACCTGTTAAGGCTTCAAGAGGAAGAGGCTTGTAATAGAGAAGGCTACCTTACCAATTCCATCTCCCAAACCTAAACCTAAAATCAAGTCCTCTGCCATCTTTTTCTCCTCAATAAATAAGAAATTAGATAAAGTCATGAGGATGATCAAGAGGAGATTTCTTTTACTTTCCCCTCAATGACTTAATAGACCTCCAAGAGAAGGTAGGTGCTACCCCTTGCCACCTCCCTGATTTTGAAGATTGGAAGGATACTCCAAAAGAAGAAGAAGATCAAGAGGTGGAAGAAGGGGATGAAGCACAAGGAGGAGGTGCAGATGAGGACATTGTTGATTCTGGAGATGATGATAGCTCTTCAATCTTTTCGTGTTCTTTCATAGGCTTATAGTATTCTCTTTTCTTTCATTTACTTTGTTTATTTTATGGCCTAAGTTTATGATCCCATATCTTTTGTGTCTATTCATCTACATAAATAAAATTATTTACAATTTTATGTTTCATGTGTTTGTTTATGATGTGTGATGACTTTTCTATTTAATATCCAAATTCCTCTTCGAATCATGTCACCTATGCATTTTTACTCACTTTTAACTTATATTCTCTTTTTGATCTTGCTAAAGAGGGAGAGAAATAGTGAAAGAAATTGCATGACATGTAATCAAAGGGAAGTATAAGTTGAGGGGGAGCAATATAATCTAAAATCTAAATCTTTGCTAAACTTAGCCTCTCAACAAGTATTTTGTTAAAAATGTTAACCATCTCAACTTCACACTTATGTAATTCGTTACCTTTTGAAAAATCAATCTAAGTTGTCAAAATAAAAAAGAAGGAGATTATTGGACTAAGTTAGTTAAACCTAAGTCAAAGATCTCTTTTGATCTTAACAATGAAGATTGATAAGTTCTAACATCTTGTTTAAGCATTGTTTTTATAGTTTTTAGCATAGGTTTGCATTAGAAGTTGGATGAAAGACTAAATCTCAAATATTGAGTAAGGCATACCAATTTGCGATCAAGAACCTAAAAATCATGATCGTGACCTTGCAAAAAAATGGATGAACTTGAACTAGAAAAATCTATGGGGCAAATTGCAGTCGCGACCTTGCTAAAAAAGACGTGATTGCCATACAACATAACTTACGGTGACTTTCGCATTCCCAGCCGCGACTGCGACTTTTGTAGCTATATGGAGGAAACCAAGTCCACAACTAAAACTTGCCAGATGCCTAAGATGACCATTGATATATCAAAATTCATGAGGGATAAAAAGCTTTCGCGACTGTGACCTGTTGAAGAATCTTCTCCTTACCAAATAGAATGATTTGCAGTCACTATCGTATCTAAGATGAGTTTTGATCATGATCGCAACTTTTGGGTTGATTGAATGAATACAACGACTATTTTTCTTAGAAGACCAATAACAACACGCCATGTGGACTAGCCGTTGGATACAAACGACATTCTCCATCGTGATTTCAGTCTTTTTAGTGCAAAATGAAAATTTGTGACCGTGAAATGCCAATCACGATCATGAATTTAGTCTGATAGGCATTTAATGTAAAATTTGCCTAGCTTACCTTAGAGATGTAGACATAGTTTCTTTGTAACGTCTCTTTAGTGGTTATTGCATATAAATACTCTACCAAACAAATATGAATGTAAGAGAATATCATTGATTATAGCTAAACTCTTGCAATTTCACTTCTCAACCTTTTATTCTTTGTATGTGAGTTAATATTATTGGGTGTGAGCATTAAGTACCATTGTAATTGGGTTTGAGAGTTAGTCTAGTTGTCAAAGGTTTTATATTAGGTTAAGTGTGAGCCTTTGAGAAAACACTTGAGTGAGGTTTTTATGTTAGCCTTAAAACATAAGTTATAAGGTTGTGTGTGAGCCATTAAAACATAGTGTATAAGTTTGGTATGAGTTTGGAAACACCATTTTGAGTTTGTAGAATACCCAATTGTGAAGAATTGGGATGTGAATGTAGGGTTCATTAACATCCGAACCACTATAAAAACAATGTGTGTTCATTACTTCTCATTCTCCTTCAATCTCCCAAATTCATTATCTTTGCTCCAAAATTTTAAATTGTCATAAATTCAACCTTCTTCTTGATACTTAAGGACCAACCATATTTATCAAAAATAAAAAATTATATATTAATTTATCGGCCAATTGGGTGGTTGCTAAAAAATATTTTATAGTGACCATTTATGTTGGCCCAAGTACACCAAGAAGGGGGGGTTGAATTGGTGGCAAATTTGAACTTTTGATTTGAAGGAAACTCACAAATATGAAAGATTAGAGAAAGGGATAGAAGAAGAATGATCACAAGAGTTTTATAGTGGTTCAGGTATTAACCAACCCTACATTCACTCCCCAATTCACCAATTGGGTGTTCCATTCAATCACTAGTGTTTTACAAGTTCACACTCAACTTAGTGTTTAGGCTCACACCAAACCTTACAACTTGTGTTTTCTAGGCTCACACAAAAACCTCTTACAAGTGTTTTCAAGGCTCACACTAAAATCTCTCACAAGTGTTTTCAAGACTCACACTAAAACCTATACAAGAGTTTTCTAAACAAGGGCTAACTCTCAAACCCAACACAAAAGGCGTTTAAAGCTTACACCAAACTATATATAAAGAAATAAAGAATTAAAGATGAGAATTAACTTAGCAAGAGTTTTGGCACATATCAAATGGTTATCCTCTTCTTTTCAAGTCCATTTGGTGGTGTATTTATAGGCAATAACCACCACAGAGACGTTACAAATAAACTATGTCTAAATCTCAAAGTTGTGCTAGACATATCTTGCATTAAATGTTCGTCAGACGAAATCCGCAGTCGCTATTTGTGAACTGTGTCTAACTGCTAGTCCACATGGCATGAAACCACTGGTCTTTCCAAAAACTAGTTGTTGGATCTTTCTAATGCAACTTAAACTTCGCGGTCACTACTTCAAATTCGCGGTCGCTATTTTCCTTATCGAATGCGATTGTCACTGTGAAATCGTCTGTCTAATATGAAGATATTGTTTCTGAAATTCGCGGTCGCTACTGAAAATTCAACAGCTACAACTACTACTTTTTTGAAAGTAGATTTTCATACTTGGAGTTTATTGCTTCTAATCACTTCTATTCAACTCCTAATAAAATTCTATCTTAATATCTGCAAAAACAACATTTAAAATTGATATTAAAACTTTTCAATCTATATTGTCAAGATCAAAAGAGAGTATTGACTTTGGTTTGAATAACCTAGTCGAACAATTCATTTATTTACAATTATATTTTTTTATATTTGTAAATGATTTTAAAATCTAGCTAAAATAAATATAAAATTAATAGCATAATTAAAAATTAAATAGCAGGATAACAAATATAAAAAAAAAATTTATGCATAGAATTTCACTAATACCCATACATGATTAATAAAATATTATTTTTTGAAAAATATGCTTAACTCTAAATATTAAATCTTACACATAAACCTAAAATACAAGAAAAAATAAAATTACAAGTACATTTCAATTACAAAATAAGAAAACACTAATCTAGCAATGAATTGAAAACACTATTGGTTAGCCAACCCATCGCACCCCATTTTATTGTCTCTTTTAAATCATGTATAGCATTACAATTGCACATTCCATGGATACCACTTCCAATCGCACATTTAATGGACTGAAAACTTACTCATCAACCAATGAAGCAACCTCATCCGAATTCCATGCATGCTGACTTGAACAATATTTTGAACTTCTATAAAAAAAATAAAAGTTACACTTACATGACTAAATTAGCCTCATAAAATCTATAATCTATAATTGGCTCTACAACTGACTGTACAGACTAAGTATGCATTTCAAGGACATTTTCATACATATGAAACTCTAATGCGGTGAATCACATAGTTAAGCCACAACACTTGCTTCAAAGAACTTTAAGTGTTTGTCTTGTAATTGAAAAAAAGTTGAAGAAAAATTATAGACCATGATTGTTAATTACTATCTGAACAGTCGACGCAAAGAGAGCCAGTCCTGTTCAAATTATAAAATTCCAAGTTCAAGTTAGTCAATCATTATCGGCCTTCTTCTTGTTCCATGTCTAACACTGCCTGCTTTCTTTCTATAATCATAAGAAGCTTTAGAGGGTCAGGATTATAAAGGCACAACTGGAAGAATGACATGCACTAATTCAATTAGTACCTGAAGCAAATTCGTTATCTCCATGCCTGATCTTGATTCCTTTTTCTCCACCAATACTTGATTTAGCCTCTCCTGCAAATAAAAATAATTAAAGAAACTTACAACCTTCATATCTTGTCCACTCCCATAATTACCTTCATGATGAAAGCTTTGGATGAAAATAAATAGCCAATTAATTCCCTTCACATGATTAAGAACATGTGAATATAACATACTTGCAGCTTTATGTACTCTTTTTCTTTTTTCTTCATTTCATGAATTTGTTGAGTCCTCACATGCTTTACCAGACATTAAAGTCTCAAAAAGCTCTTGTTAGGATAGAGCATTCTCCCCTACCAGCTAGAAAATTGAGACAAATAAACTTACAGTAAGTTAAAAATGCTCTAACTTGATTACCAAAGACCATCCTCCGAAATTCATACTGCTTCTGTTGAAGCATTTCAATTTTTGCCTTCAGAGCTACTGTAGCTTCGGCTTCCTACACATATGATTGTTCCACGAGTATAAACAAATTGATAAACTTTACAGGTAAAACAATTTCACTTTTTGAAGTCAAAAGTCTTAACCGTTCATGTAATTATTGCTATTTCCCTATCTTTTGCTTGTAACTGTGACTTAAGGCTCTCAACTTTTGCCTCTAATCCAGATAAATCTGAGAGTAGTATGAAACATAGAAGTAATACACGTTATTCTAAATAACAAAATTCTGAAACTAATCAGTCATTAATTAATTAAAAAGGCACAAAATTGTCAGCAATTTGTTGTTCATTGAAGAAGCACATTACAACATATAATCGCTCGCAAAAACACCATAGAAAAAAACTTTAATGAACCAAAACCAAAATTAATTATAAATGTGGCCAAGTTTAACCAATTAGAACCAATATCAACACACACCTTAATTTTTTTTAAAAAATAATATGAATAATAATAGTGCAATTCCTAATAACAGTTGTATCGAGAACTAAATATAAAATAACTATAGCGAAAAAAAAAAAAGAAATGAAGAAAAGAAAAACTTACCTGTGTCTCTGCTCATTAACAGACTCCAAATTCAACATCACATTGTCTCATTTGAAGTAAGAAGTAAATGCAATTGCAAGTCTGTGCAATTGAAACCTCACAAACCAAAACAAATTCCTTAAAAAATAAATGTATTAAACCAGCACAAACAAAAGAGGAAAAAAGAGTAAGCAGGCATCGGATCATTGGTAAATACGTCAAGAGACAACATGATACTAACTAAATATTAAACTTTGTATATTATGGAGCAATTTTTATTTTTTTTTAATGAAAACTATATATATACATTTGGAATAACATAAAGCATAATATTTTTCTTCCATGGCCAATCCCTCAAAAGAAGAACAACAAAGAATGTTCAAGCAGACTCTACAATAGCTATGCAGAAATAGGCTGATTCAAGACTAGAAATCAAAAACTAGGACTTAGTTATACCACCAAATTATGGCACGACGAAAGAAGAGATAGATTGCAACTTATCACTATAAATGATGGTTTAAAATTTTACCTTTGATAGCAAGAAACTAACATGTGATTGGTGAAAATTCATCCCATCCTGCCTTCTAGTGCAAGAAGCTCCATTTGTTCAATGAGATGATTCATATGTTAAATATTATCCCAGCCACTCTCTTGCGATGATTGTAATTCCTGTTCTATGATCATGTGACTTTGTGGTGAGTGTTTGGTGCATAATTTACATATATTTCATAACTAATTCCTTTCAAATATTGATTATTTTATATTAATTTTACATGTGAAAAGGATTAAAGGAAGTAAATTTATGTTTTATAGGTTAAAAAGGACGCAATGGCCAATAAGCATGAATGAAGCCATAATAGTTTCATATTCTTAATCCTTGAGCACTACTTGATATTTTAGGCATATCTCCCTCTACAAAGTTCCAATGAGATGATTCAGTTGGAAAGCTAAGACATAAATCTACAACTTTTATGTTTTGCACTTAAGCTAATTCGACCATCTCCAAGGTTAAGAATGGGTTGAAAGTGAGCATGGTTGTGTTGCATGGCCATGCACCCAAGAAAGCAAATTTGAGCATAATGAATTAGGGGAAACACACCCTTGACACATGATCGTACACCTTTAGAAACCCACAAATAGGATTTCTATTCTCTCCCAAACTCTTCCTTTTTCAATCCCTAACTTCTTACTTAGTAAATACTTCAATAACATTATTTAAAAAGGCAAAACAATATGAATTTGGGGTATATAGGGTATCAAATAACCATTCAAAAAGCTAAGAAATCAATCAATCAAGCAAGGGTTTAGGAGCAAAGAGGAGTAAGAGGGCAATCATTCAAGAGATTCAAGAATTGAAGTCCATGGCTTTCAATTTCATTAGTTTCATTATTTCTTCTTCTCTTTCTTCTATTATGAGCTAATTATCTTTAAGTTAGGGTTGTAGATGGATCTTGCTTAGCTCTTATGATTTTGTTAATTTAAGTTCTTTTAATTTTATTCATTATTATGTTAGTAATCATTATGCGCTTATTAGTATTTATTAAAAGGCCCTTAATCATATTGAGTTTTGTGAATCGACTATCAACAGATGCTTTTCATGAAACAAACCTTTAGTGATTCCCTTAATCTATTATGTGTTGAGAAGTCATAATAGTTTATTGTTATCACTTGGATCTTGCTTTGTTTGACAAATAACATGATGTTTAACTATTATGTTGAGAGACCTTTAGTTTAATATGTTATTGTATGTTAATTGATACTCAAGAGAAATTAATTAATCTCTTAAGCAATCCGATAGTAGCACTAGATGAATGAATCAACTGAAGGGAAGATTAAGGGGCATAAATAGTTAATAAGTGAAGTTGAACCCTTAGTTAACTTCTTCTATTAATTATTTTTTTTGCAATTTCTTTGTTTATAGTTTATTTAGTTCTATTTATTAGTTTAAACCATCTTTCAAATAGGTTTTCTAGACAATACAAGAAGCATAAAGCTTAGTACTTATTGTGTAATCCTTGTGGGAATGATATATGTACTCTTTTACACTTTATTACTCGATGATCTGTGTGTTTGTTGTTCAAGGGATTATTCAAATAGCACTAACTCGTCATCAATGAGCTTGAATTAATTTCATTTGTCTCTCTCGTGAGTAGGGTTGTTGTAAGAAACTATTCCTAAAATGCATCATTAATACCCG
The DNA here is from genome assembly GCA_949677035.1 of Omphalea diandra. Taxonomy (NCBI): domain Eukaryota; kingdom Viridiplantae; phylum Streptophyta; class Magnoliopsida; order Malpighiales; family Euphorbiaceae; genus Omphalea; species Omphalea diandra. The sequence continues at coordinate 28,087 of CATIWR010541946.1, forward strand.
AAAGCTTAGAGATGCTATCCATCAAGGTGTCTATGTCGTGATATCGTTGAACAAGGAAGGGGAGAAAAAAGATATATAGGGAAGTGATGGAAAGAAAGGAACAGTGGGGATGAGTTTTTTGTATAACAGAAATAAAAGACATAGAAGAGATGAGGAAAGTGAGTAGTAATTGCCTTTAAAAATAATATAATGATTTTAATTAAGTTAGAAGCATCAACTATATTATTATTTTATACAAATTAAATAATCTAAATTTTTTTCTCGTAATCTCAATTTAATTAGCAGAATCATATGTACACAACATGATACTTTTAAGTTTATATAAAATTACATGATCTAGATTTTTTTTATAGTCTTAAAATTTTCAAAATTTTTCAATGCCAACAAATTAGTACCAAATTGATTAAATAAACATGAATAACTTCAAATTCAAAATATCCATAAATAAAAATTGAAAATTCAATGATAATTAAAATAAGTAACCAAATAATCTAACAAATAATTGAAACTAAAGTAATAAATAAACTAATTATCTTTAGAACTGTCATTTGAATTATCTTCATTCTCCTCTCTAATTTGATCTTCGGTAGCATTTACCTAAAACATAATTAAATTTACAATCATTTAGTAAAATTCAAATACTATTAGTTATTTAATAAATATATGCATAATAGTTATATAAATAAAAATCATACCACAGGTGGTGGTGATTGTGCAATAAATGTTAAACACACCCAGACTTTCAATTCCATAAGATTGTAAAATATTGTAGGTGATAGTAGGTATTTGATCTTTCAAATTATTATGCGCCTCTTCGATTTCTTTTAAAATGGTCATTCATTTCTTTCTTTTCTCTGTTGTGATTCTCTTTACAACACTTACTGCTACCATCTAATGAAGAAACACCATCAACATCAATACTGTTAATACCTTTGCCCATTCCCATAAAACAACCGTTGCAAGGTTCTCTAGTCACTTCACGATATATGTCTCATTCATTGACAACATCACCTTCAGATTTTGCTATCGACTTCTTTGATTCCATTTTATTTTGAATAATATTTTACAGTAAGATTAAATAATAAAAATTTACAATTAAATGTACCTTAAATAAAGTTCAAAAATTAAAAAATTGATTTTAAATTCATATCATACATGAAATTCCTTTGCTAAACTAATAGACCAATTCCCATCTTTTTTCAGTAAATTGTCTTTTATTGATCAATAGGACCAAACTCTTTTCTCGTATTTTTAAGCTGCAATTAAAAAAAGTATAAAGAAGCATGCTCTATTACTTTTGATGAATATGTGTATTTAGAGTAAGTTATCTCATCACATCATATCTATATTTTGTTGTTGGTATTGATCTGACGGTAGAAATCAATTCAGATTTTGCTCGATTTGCTTTGTTTATGTCACTTTTAGTCTATATAATTCATTATTAGGTCATTAATATTAGCTTATATTACAATGGAAAAAGAATAATAAATCAAAATTGAAGTTGTGAAAAAATACAAATAAATTTAGTTTAGTTACCTTCAAATAGTCCTTGTTCCATTTCTTCACCACTTTCTTCCAAATATCTTTACTCACCCAATCTAGATAATGATCAATCCGATCTTCCAAAGTTTCATATTTTTCAAAAACACTTTTTCTGAGTTTCGACATCCAATCTGAATATCGTGACTAGACATACAAATTGAATGCATTTCACACAATTTCATTAGAGTAAGTGTGTATGAAATCAGAATTCAGAAAACGATCATACAAAGGATCAAGTTCTTCATCTGGATACTCATTAAAAGTTGTTCAAGCTCCTTCAATTTTTTAATGAAAAAGATTAATGATCTCATGACATGTTTTAGGGGTTATTATCCTAATACAATTTAAAAGCAATGAGAGTAAGATGAAAATATGGATACATATATGTATATTAATGTGTCAATAATATGAATGACAATAATAACATGATGAATTATATAAAATTGAAATTGCATATACTTTATAAGCAAAAAACAAAGTTTAATAGACAAATTTAATTTGTCATATATTATGTAACCAAAAAATTTATAAACTTATTATCCCAAAATAAGTAATTATTTTCTCTTCTTAATTTAATAGTTTTTCAATTATTTTTTCATAATACTATTTGTTAATTTTTACTTACATACGACCCAACATTAATTTTTCAATAGCATTCTTAATTTTTTAATTAATTGCATAAATTTAATTAATCATTGTTAAAATCACACATATAAAAACATAAATAGCTTAATATTTCTAAAATTATTATTATTTTAATTGTGATAATCATTTCACTAACTCTTATAAAAAAAAAGCATAATATTTCTAAAAATATTATCATTTCAATTGTGATAGTCATTTTACTGACTTTTCTAAAAATGGCTAACAATATAAAAATAATATAGCTATATCATATATAATTTTAAGAATTAACATGCACATTGCTTGGTTTCTATGTAAATTGAAATTAATAAATAATTTACTTTAATATTGATGAATTTACATTTTAAAAATTAATTATAATATATAAGATTATTTTAAAATTTTTAAATAAAAATTACTTAAAATAATAACTAGAAGTTTAAGCAATGCACGAATAAGTAACTTATGATAATATAATGTCGGATATACTATTATAATATCCACTAATAATCTTAATATAAGTCATCCTGTTAAATATAACCATCCAACTAATATAGATGCAATTGTGGATTTTTAATTGTGGTACTTGTTCTTGATTAAACAAACGCATGTCCCATACCTATCTAAAACAGTAAAAAAAATTTTATTGTTATATATACTAAAACCTAACTATGGGTCTCTGTTCTAATAACAGTTTTTAGACTCTTTTACCTTCAAATAAAACAGTTTAATTCAATTTTTTTGCCCAATATGTAAAATGTCCTACAATTTAATCAAGATACATGTCTGTCTTGCAATTATATAACTATATTTTTAGATTTAAAATTTGAAATATTATAACAAAAATGTTTAAAATCATTTTTTTCAATATTGAAGAATCAATATTTTTATTAAGCAAATAAAACAAGATAATTATGTAATCTCATAATAAATATATTTTCAATTAATTCAACGAAGTCATTATTACTTCAATACATCCATAATTCTTGCTATCAAAATTGAATGATATAATTCAATTGTTAACTTTACACACTCTAAAATAAACACTATTGAATAAAATAATTTTTTTTTTCAAGTAACATAAATAATTACTAAGTATTACTAATTTTTCTTATTCTATTGTAATAATTAAGTGACAATCATAAAAAATTATTTGACTATATCAAAAAATAATATATAAAGTAGTTTTAATTTTTTTCATAAATAATATTATTTGTAATAAAATAAAATTAAGAATTCTACAATAATAAATTCACAACAAAACATGGCACTGTGTACATATACCTATCTAAAACAGTAAACACATGTCAAATGTGCTTATACCTATCTAAAACAGTAAAAGAAACCGAGAGAGGGAAAGAGAGGTAATCCCTATTTCTCTCCTGCAATTGCCGTTTCTATTCTCTCTTCAACCTTAAACTTATATCTACAGGGATCTTAAAGAATTGAATTCTAGTAGGTCTAAGGAAGAAGAAGGGTATATAACTTGATCAAGGAAAGGAATTAGAGAGGTTGTTGAATGCTTGAACTCGTGACCAGCATTGGAAAGGATATTAAGAGTTTTTGAATTTGTTTTTAATCAATTTCTCTAAGTATGGCTTCTGATTATGTAGGCAATGATTTAATTATATTTTTTAATTTGATTATGTCAGAAATGATTTAATTGTATTTTTGAACTCTTTTATTACCCTTAGGTGGTTGAATGATGTATTAAATGTGATGTGAGAGGTGGATTTATGTGCAAAATATTGAAAGTTTGAATTTGTTTACTTGAGTCCATTCATGTTAGATTGGACGTTATTCTATTTAGGATATATGGGTCTCAAATCTTAGTGAAAAATGCAAGATTGTAATGTTAGAATACGCTCACCTTAGTCCTAGAACTATTAGTTTGAAAAGCATATACATATAATATAAGTATAAACATGACAGGATATAAATATTACCTGTTATCACTGATTACTGATGTAGTATTATGTCCTGGAGCAACACCATCTGATGAGTTAATCTTATTTGGTTGGCCCATTTCGTGTCTATGTCTTCATCCCAAAGACAAAGTCGCGATTGAGATAATCCAACATCATGTTGCGGTGGAGGACCTCGTTTCCTATTTCCTTTTACCATATATACCTGTTATATCAATTATTTATATTGTGATGATATTATGAACATAATGTCTTAAAAATATAGTCGTTACAAAATGTGAACAATAAAGGAAAAAGGGGAAAACCAACATTAAGTTTTTATCCATGACTCACAGATCACATCGCGTACACCCAATTAGGAAAAGCAAAACAAAAAAGATATCTCCTACAGAAAATTACTGATAGAAAAACCCAATGAGCATACAAACTAGAATATTGTGCACATCAAAAATAGTAACCATAAAAAAATATTTATCACAATCATCCTAAAATCATATTCTCAACTTCATTTCTTCTCCAAGCCATCCCATGATTTTCTCCATCATTCGTAATATAAGCATAATGTAATGTAGTCTCCTCTTCTTAATATTGTTCTTCTTCTTTGTAGGCATTTCAAAAGGATTTCTTGGTTTGGTTTCAATCGCAAAACTCCACGTAGGATCTCTCATTCTTTTCACATAATAAGCTTGAGTAGCTTGACTTGCTAACACAAATGGCTCTTAAGTGTTTAGTTTGTGCATTGTGTTATTGTTGGTGGTTCCATAATGATCTCTCTTATACCTAATAATGCCTTCTCTGGTTATATCATACTAATCACACTGGAATAATACAACTTTGATACCTTCAATATAGTGAAGTTCAATAATATCTGTTGACGCTCCATAATAAAGAATACTGTCACTTTGATTCTCCCCTCTCACGACAACTCCACTATTTTGAGTTCTTTTGCTCTTCTGACATTGTTGTGTATGAAACCTAAAACCATGAACATAAGATCTTGCAAAAGTACTAACTCGCTTTTTAGGACCTCAAACTAAAGAAAGCATGCACGCACCAATTTGCCCATCTCTAGTACTATGCTTTTGGGTAACCTAGAACATATTATATAAAAAAAAAGAAAAAGAAAAAATCATTTAATATATACTTTGTGTAGTATAAGTAAATCAAATTTGATGTAAGTTAACTCATTTTACTTTCTTTAAACAAGTGAATGAACCCACATCGCTGCTCATTTTCAATGTCATCAATGCCTAAATCACTTAGAAATTGTTTATGTTCTCTGTAAGTGACAAAGCATATATGAAGTTTTAACATGTACCATAAAAGTTAATTAAGAATAAAATAATTGTCTCAAAGCATCTTACTGCACATAAGGCTATACTTCATCACAATTATGTAGGACATAGAGTGTAGCAATACTCCAAAATGTTTCATCCAAAACTTTGATTAATTTTTTTCCAAAAGGGCATCCAAGCAATGGAAAAATGGATAATCTATATGGTCCTAATGTAGAAGTTCCTTTGTCATCATTTCTCTCTAGTCGATTAAAAATGGTTTTCATCGCATGTAAATAGCGAGAGCAAAAAATTAAGCATTCCTCGGTTAAGTATGCCGCTACTATATTCCTTTCTAGATGCTCCTTGTTATGAACTTTATTCTTAAAATCCTTCAAATCCCTATTTTAAAAGAAAATTATAACTCAAATTATTATGTACTAGTAAATTTGAAAAGGAGATAAGTTGGTACCTTTCAATAAGATACATCCATCGATATTGCACTTGACCAGCAACCTTTGCTTCCCAAGCTAACTGAATGGCTAACTGTACCATCACATCAAAAAATGATGAAGGGTATATCCTTTTTAATTTGCAAAGGATTAAAGGAATTTGATGTTCTAGATTGGCCAAATTTATAACTCTAAGCACTCTAAAGCATAATTCATTGAAATAGTTGTTGAATTTAATCAATGCATCACATACATTTCTTAGCAATAAGTTACAAACTGCCAATGAAAGTATTCTCTCAAAAAACACATGACAATTATGAGTTTTCATACCAAAAATCTTACCTTCTCCAATATTAACACAATGAGATAAGTTTGTAGAGTAACCACCTAAAACCTTTAGGTTAGCAAACTATTGACATAGTTCTTTTCTCCCATCATTTAACAAAGTGTAAGAAGTAGCAGGGAGAATAGTTTTTCCATTTTCCACTGTGGGATGAAATGCATGCCTAATTCCCATCATTTGGAGATCTAGGCGAGCACTTAAGGAATTTTTCATTTTGTCATCAATGTTCATCAATGCTCTAAGCACATTATCACATATATTTTTCTATATATGCTCACGTCTAAATTGTGCCTTAATAAATTTGTTCTCCAATATGGCAACTAAAATAAAATTTATGCTTTTTCTAATTATGAACCTTTCCAAACCCAACAAGCTTTTGTTTACCCTTAGCTTTGCTAAAAATTATTAGTTTTAAATGATGAAGTTGATTGTAAGCATCTTCAAGAAATGGTCTCTTTGATGCAACTCTTCTTTTCCTTTTCCCGTCAACTAAGACTTCTATTGCACTATTGATGATCAAATGGTAAAAACTTATGATGTCTCACATAATAAATCTTGTGCTCATTCTCTAATTTCATATTAGAATCTTTATCATAACAACATGAACATGCTATATATCCTTTTATGCTCCTGCATGATACATAGGCATATGCAAGAAAAATGTTGATGGTCTATAAAATTGTAGCTCTCATTTAAAAATTTTCCTTCAAATGAGGCATCATATATATATGCCCCAAACTCCCACAAAGCCTTAAACTCATCAATCATTGGCTCCATATATACATCTGTGAGTGTCTTGAGATTTTGCTTGAACTAATGAAATCTTATTTATGACTCCATCCTTTTATCGATCAACGGAAGATCAAGAGGACGAAGATCTTTACATTGGTAATGACCCCAAGATATGGTGCGAGTTTGGATTAATGGGAGTTCTTTTAGGCCTTGTGTGAGTTTAAAGCCTTAAGTCTAAATTAAGGGTCATCGAGGGACCAAAATGTGGGATGATACATTAGTATCATCCCTATGAAATATGGAGTCACCACTTGATTTTAGTCGGGACAAGAATTCGAGGACGGCAAAATCTAAATCTAATCTAAGTCAATTAGAAGGCTCATTTCATCTTCGCCCCATCAGAGATTCGGTTTAGAAATTAGGTATGACTTGAGGAAAAGATTAAGCACCTCTAAACTACTTGGATGTTGGGATCCGATCTTCAGGCATCTTTGATTCACATTTAATACTATAGCCGATTATTAATTAGTCCAATTGATGGTTTTAAGTATGCTTCTAGCAAAATCAAGCCAATCAAGTCATTCTATCAATCTGAAGGAGAAAGGGATCATGCATCATGGTATAGGGATCATAATACACTTCATCACCTCAACATAACATCTTTCATGATAATCAAAGATGATCAGTGAGACCATCATTCATGGCCTCACATAGGTCAAATGCCTACACCACACAAAAAACATACAAGTTAATAATCAAATGATCAAAGGAAGGAAATAAAATAAATGAGTGAAGCACATAAAAAAGCCACATTGACATGTCTCCCATGCAAAGTTGCCTAGGTATGCATTTAAGTCCATAATAAACATACACCCATATCACAAATTAGTAAGTAAAACATAATTAAAATGCATGAATTATGAACAATCCAAGTGATGAACATGCAATGCAAGGCATGCTTGGACAATGTTGAATTGCCTAAGGTAAAAGTCATCATAAAAGAAAGATCCTAGGGTTGATAAACCCTCCTTATCATTGATCATAAAAAGCTAGGCATCCATAGGCACTACTAACCATTAAGAGGGTTATAATGCAAATCAAAGAAGGGGTAAATGGCTAAGATACTATTCATATCTTTAAGTATATATACAAACATAAGAAAAGCTCTTAAGATCCTTGGAACCATAGGTTCCTCACTTGGTCACTGCCTTAAAGTGATTAAAATAGAATCAAAGTCATCATTAAACCAACATGAAAGAATAGGAAAGCTAAGATTGAATGAACCATAAAAACCATTTCAAAACCTATTAAAACTCTATTTTTAAAGTGAATAAAGATCCTTGGATATCTAGTCTTGTCCTATTCTGCCATTGGAGTAATAAAAGACCATGAAATATCAATTAAAAAAGAGGAAACCCGAATGGAAAAAGAAGGGTTTTGCAGGACCATACCTAAGAAATCATAACTATACAATCTACTATTAGGGTTGTATAGCCTAGAATGGTGGGTTGTACAACCTATATTAAGGATGTACATCCCCTAAATTTTAGATTTTGAAAATAGAAAGGAAAAGAAAATGGGAAAAAAGAAGAGGGAGGTGAGGGTTCTAAATGCTTTCTTCGATGTTCCTTTGCCCTCAAGGCACACTATGTATTCAATATCCTATAAAAAGTTAAGGAATACATAAGAGGTGCAAGATTAAGGCCTTGTTCTACTTTGGGATGAGTTGGGGTGAGTTAGCGTTTTAGGTTTATGTGTTAAACGTGCTTTGAGAATGAATTTTGGCAGAGTTTTATTAGAGTTGTCCAAACCTCTCCCTTTCTTCAAATGAGAGGGTTATATATAGGTGATTGATGAGAGCACCAAACTTTAAAATGATTCTGATTGAACTATGGATGTATCCAATCACAGAGAGCGAGATAAATCTCCTATAGTTAAGGTTTGCATTTGGGTTGTATAGCTAATAAAGGACTATAACTCCATCTATTAAGGTTGTGCAACCTTAGGGTTTAAGGGAGAACCAGTTCTAAAAGATTCCAAGGGTCAAGGTTTAGGGGAGGGCTGTATAGCCCAAATTATTGGGCTATATAGCCTTGCTTTGCAAGCTATATAGCCCATATGCTAAGTTTGCCAACTTGGGATGTGTTTGTGTGCTTGGATTTGAGCTTCATTAAGATTTCCTAAGGCTTTTATCTTTTTCTTTGGCAATTCCTTTTGCATTTTAGGGATGCATTTAATGATTCTCATCATTAGACTCTACATCTAGAGCTCCAAAATCTAATGCTTGCAGCTTTCCCTCTACTTTGTAAGGCTTGGAAAATAACATTTGAGAAATGACTATTTGAATAAGTCTCAACAAAGCAAAGTAAGGAATGTAAACTTTAGTAAGGATACCAAAGAATATAGGTCTTAAGCAGCTCCTCGAATAGGTATAAAACTAGTTATGATAACTTTCTAACAGGCACTAAGTTTCTTATATGCTTCAACAATTTTCTAGTAGGCACTGAAGTGATTATGGCAGCTATCTAATAGACACCAGTGTTTTGTATGCTTTAATGGTTTTTTAGTAGGCACTGGGTTTATTGTATGCTTCAACGGATTTTTAATAGGCATTAAAGTGGTTTTGGCATCTGTCTATTAAGTGCCAGTATTTTGTATTTAGTAATTAACTTCTTATAGTCGCTAGGGTTCTTGAATCTTCTCTCTATAAATGCTTCAATTCTCCTGACTGATGGTTTTAGATCAGGAGTGCCTTTCTTCAATGGTTCTTGCATCATTCGAGCTTTTCTAGTACTCTCAAAACTGAATTGATATCTTTGTAGTCCTTCTAGTTGTCCTGGTTCATTCTTAACTCATGGCAGTGGGCCTAGGTCTTGATGCTATAAGAATAAATTGCTTTTGTGGGTTCTGATGTTTTTTTGGAATAAACGAATCCTTTTTGAAAGTATTTGAAGCCTCAAGGGAGGGTAAGTTTGCCATTGAAAGGCATTTTGGTAATTTAAATTTGAATCGTTAACTTAAAGTGTCTTTTGGGTGCTTTGCAAATAATGAGGGCATTTTGATAATTTATCTCGTGTCTTGGCTCTGGAGAATGTATGAGAATGATCTGATAAGTTGGATAACAAATTAGAGGGTTAATTTGTCCTTTATCGACCTCAATGTGGGATATGGACATTTTAGTAATTTGTTCAATTATATGGGCTATTGAATTGATGCTCTAGGCTTTTTTAAAAGTTAAGCCTTGTATCTTGGCTTTTAAGAGTGTATGAGAATGATTCAATAATTTGGATAACAAATTGGAGGGTTAATTTGTCCTTTGTCAACCTCAATGTGGGTGAGAGACATTTTAGTAATTTGTTTGATGATATGGCTATTGAATTGGTGCTTTAGGCTTTTTGAGAAGTTAAGGGTATTTAGGTAAATTAGCTATTCTAGAGCTTTTTAGGAAGTTAGGGGCATTTTAGTAAATTGGTTGCTTAAAATTTAGGTAAGGCCTTTTATAGTAAAAGAGCGAGGATTGAGCTTAAAAGAGCATAATTAGGCTCGATGGGCTAAAAGGAATAGGGTTAGAAAGTTTAGAGGGTAAATGGGCTCATAAGGCCCATCTTGGGCCTGCTTACCCTAAGGGGCCTCTACAAACCATGGTCTAGTATTGATACGGTCCAAGGCCAACACCTATAGATCGAGTAGACAAGTGCACCTATTGAGTATAGTATAGCGTACGAATATCGAGTGTCGATCCCTCAATGACTAAAAGTATTAGTATTAGCTCTAGCTCTTTCTCTATTATTTAACCAACAAATTTAAATGAACTAATTAACTAATTAAAAACTAAAATAAAATAATTCAACAAACTAGAATAATGAAAATATGAGCTAGAGAGTAGAAAAAGATTACCGATATGACAAATGACACTCAAGTATTGAATTCCCCTAAGACTTATTAAGAAATTAATTTTTCAACAATACAATCTAATTCAATATTTATGGAACTGCGGAAATCCCTTTAGTATGTTAAAGTTCTTCTCAAGATCATTAACATCCAATCCTAGGTTGATTAATTGAAATCTCTTCTTAATTAAAACCCCTAAAATTGTATTATAGTTTTTTAAATTTCACTATTAGGTTTGACCCTAATTCGCAAGATTTATGTTATCCTATCTCTAGGGGTACATGCAACTCTTTTCAATTGTGCTAAATCTATTCAATAACTTGATCTCTCAATCTAAGTTAAAGAATTGTAAAACAAGAATCAATATTCCAAAGATATCAATTCAATGAGATAAAAAGCAAATGCCATTGAATTCCATAAAATAATGAAAAGATTATATTATCTAAAGAAAATCACAATTCTAAACGTATCTTAGGGTTCATCATACCCAAATGTCTAACTAATTTTGTTTATTATGGGATTACTAGCCAACATCAAAATCAAAAGAAAATAAAATAGAAAAGTTTTCATGATAAAACTCTTGTATTCTTCAATTCTCTTCAAGCTTGATGATTGACCAATAATTCTTATCTTGTGGACAACTTCTTCTCTAGAAAAAATAAAAATAATAAACAAAAGACTTCTCTATAGAAAAATAAAATAAACAAAAACTCTCTCTCTAAAAAATAATCATCATAAACAAAAAATTATTTCTTTATTTATAATCTCATATTCTCCTACAGCATAGGAAAAACACCATTCTCCCTCAATTAGGAATCCTCCACCAATTCAGAATAATAATAAATCCTTCTTTCTTTTTTTTTTTTTTGAATATGAGCCGATGAAGCTTCCCCAAAAATATGTTGCATAGATCCTTCCTAAATTGTGTTAGGAAGAGATTAAAATTATGTTTGAAAAAATATCAAAATTGATCCCTAGATTGTCAAATTTCTTTTTAATCGCTGCACTTCTAAAACTACACAATTCTACTTATAAAACTTTTATAATTCATCAATCAGCTCTAATTTTCAGGATTTCCTATAAAATCTTAAAATAACAGCCAAAAGTGAGATATTATATGGTATTTTTCTCCTAAATTAGTGATGCAAATAGCCAAGGCTAAAGCAAAAGATCCACTTCAACTTTAAGGCTCAATCATTAAGGGAAGGCTAAAGAAGTTTAAGGATGTAATTGGAGCATTCATGCAACAAGGAATTACACTTTGATTAGCCCAAGAAGAGCAAATGATGTGTGAAGCCAATTAAAAGCTTATGGGAGCTTAAACTCTTCAAATGGAGCACTTAACTTAACACAATGGAGCCCAACTTGTGGAGAGAATCCAAGCATGACCCAATTCGGCCAAGGCTTGTAAAAAGAAGCGCAAGGCATGTAAAAGGAAGCCCAAGTCATGTAAGCAAGGAAATAAGGCCCAAAGTCAAAGATTCTTGCCAGATTTCCTTAGTTGGCAATATTTCCTAATGCCATTAGGATTTCTTTATTAGGCTGATTCCTTTTCCTTTTC
>CATIWR010541961.1:0-33220 GCA_949677035.1 Omphalea diandra
CGATTTAGTCTGTCTGATTTTTGGCAAGTCTTCTCAAGAGTCGCAGTCGCGAATATATGATTGCGAGACTTATTTTTCTGCAAGATCAACACTTAATAAAAATATTAGTAATGATCAATCTCATTTGTCAAAATCAAAAGAGGTTCTAAACTTAGGATTAACTATCCTAGTCCAACATTAATAATTTCACAAACTTGTTTAATCTAGATCTTAAATTACTTAGTTAATTTAAAGTTGAGATTAACACCTCTTGAATTTTTATAATTCAGGTTGCTAGAAACAAGTTTTCTAGAAGCCTACTTAGGATTTGAGAGTTCATCTTGTTTGATCTTTGAATTAAAGGCTTAGGACTTATGCTACATACAAATCAAGATCCAAAAATCAACCTCATTCGTATCATTTGGTATCAGAGTCAAGGCTAAATTCAAGATCAAAGATATCTATCTTTATGTTCTTGCATTGTTCTTAGTTCATCCATTCACATTCTTCACTTTTCCTCTCCAATTCTATCATATCTCAATTCTTGCATTCAAATCTATTTCTTTTCATTATTTTTACCTTCATTAGTCTTGTTTCATCATCATATATCACATTGAAAAAATATAAGATTCAAATACCTTCAAAATCTCATACTTTTGCAAAAATTCCTTAAATTAAGGAACTTTTCAAAATCTTTGATTTCTTATGTTTCTTCCATCCAAATTCAAATTTTTGCATCAATTAACCCTTCTTATGTCCTTAGTTACAGAATTAAAGTGTTTGATTCAAGAAATTTCTTGAATATTGGGAGTTGCCAAAATCTCCTTAAATTAAGGAAAACTTTATTATAGCTTGTTTCTTGCAATTTCTTCTTCCTTCTTTGCTCCAAATTATTTTTCTGTTACTAATCATCTTTTTAGTATTTTTTGAGCTCTAGGGCCGAACCATAGCTCAGAATTCAAGGAAGGATAAAATTATCATAATACCCCTATAAGTGCTAAATTCGATTTTTTTTGTATTTTTGAGTTGTTCTTTGTGTTTCTTGCAATTCTAAGTTTGATTTTAGCTTCAAAAGTTAAAAAAAAAAAAGCAAAGAAAGAAAGAAAGCAAAAAAAAAAAAAAAGAAAAAAAAAAGGAAAAGAACAGAAAAAAAAAAGAGAAAAAAAAACTAATTATTGCAAATGTGTTGTTACAAAACTGATTCTAAAATTTCCTTTTCAATTCAGCCTAGGCATACTTCTTACCATATTCTTGAGCTTAAGACACCAATTTGCACTTCCAAATTTCCTTCTAAATTCTTAGATTACTATTAGGTCTTTAGAAATTTATTTTCGCAATCAATTGTGTTCTTTTCAATTCTTTTATTTTCTAAGTGTTTTAAGAACTAGTTTTTACTTTTTTGTGTTCTGTTTAAGATTCCCTTGACATAAAGTAACTTAGTCCTCAAAGAACTTAAAGAAAAGAATCTTAAGAGGTAAAAGGTAAAAAATGGTGAGTTCACAATAGGTTAAAAGGCAATTTGAGTTAAAAATAAAGGGAGTATCATTTTTTGAGTGTAAACACATGAGGGAGTGTTGTGAGGATTTTATTTGTTTTCTTAATTTTTCTTATACAATGATAGGCTTGGAAGAGATAGAAATGGATGCATTTATGTGCTCCATGAAAGACATGTTTGATCAAATGAAGCAGTTGGCGGATAATCTTTCAAATTTGAACCATGAGTTGAGTCGAGCTTGCAATAACAACTACAAGCCAAAAATGACAAAATTCTATGGAAAAACTGGTTCTGAAAAGTACTTAGCATGAAAAAAGCAAGCAAAAATTGTGTTTGAATATCATAACTTTTCTGAGAAAAAATAAGGTAATGACTGTTGTTGTTAGCTTTGAAGATGATGCCTTGTTATGGTGGGAACAATTATCATAAGCTAGAGAGTATTATGGGCGAAGTCCAATCTCTACATTGCGAGGGATAAAGAGAATATTGTAAAAAAGGTATGCCCAAAATTCCTATAAAGAATTGTTTCTAAGGCCTACACAAGCTTATAAAGCGACCATTGATGATGAGATTCTTCTTTCTAAAGGTACTTTTGACATTCAAACTTTTTCTTTACATGTTGATACAAGCATTAAAAGCTAAAAGCTTGAACATGTCTGCACAATATTAGAAGATGGTGATAGTACTAGCTTACATGATGTAGAAATACCACTATTAAAAGTTTGTTCAAATTGAAAAAAAACAATCATGATGATGCATTGGTTGTAAACAATGATGATGGTGTTCAAAAAGAAAATACAATAAAAAGAGATAGAGATAGTACGCATGAGAGTGATGTGTGTATAAGAGTAAAAAAGAAATAATTATTACACAATAAAAGAAGAGTTGTATGAAAACAATAGAGAGGTGTGAGCCTAGAGAGGAAACATAAGAGCTTAGAGTGGATGCACCAAACCCAAGAGAGGTGCATGTAAAATGAGAGGGTGATAAAAATGAAAGTCTATGTGAAAAAGAGAAGGATGAGAGCTATTCTTCCCAAAAGGCCACAATAATATTTTTGTTCAAAGGGATGTATTACACTACTAATGAAATTTATAATATTTTGTATAACGCTTTTATGTCTCTTTTACAAGGTTATGAAGAATGGTTTTCAATGGAGGAGCCTAGCAAAGAAGCCAACTTAACTCTTAATATTGATGATGATGTTATGATGAAGAGTGAGGTTGCAAATTTATGTACAAGGGAATTTTCTAATTCTTGTTTAGATGATTGTGCTTATTTTATGTGTTCTAGGCATAGTTCTTTTTGTTTTATGTATTGTTTTTGCTTTTCTAATTGTGTCCTTCTTTAAATACTTGCTTTTACATTTTGAAGGATTTTTTTTGTTTTAAACATTTTTCTCCTTCTTTTGGCATTTCTTCTTCTTCTTCAAATTATTTTTCATATTTTTCTTCTTGTTTCCAACTTGATAGATCTTTTTTTTCATGTTTAAACATTTTTAATCTTTTCTCTTTTAGTGATAAACGTTTTTCTTCATATTTTTATGTTTTAAAGAACTCTTTTTGTCTTAAATATTTATTTCCTTTTAAATTTTGTTTTAGCTTGTCTTATTTTAATTCTAGGAGTTTGACTTCTTGTGATTCTTGTTTTTACAAGTCTTCTTTTCATTCTAGAAGTAAGTTCTTTTTAAAAGACCTTCGTTCTTGTTTTTCAAAATTCTTTCTTTTTAAATGTTCTTCTTCTTGTTTTAATGTTTATAAACCATTGTTTTATTCTTGTTTTATTTTAGATGTTGGTTAGGAAGAAAGTTTTCTTTTAATTTTAAAAATTCTTATATTTCATGTTTTTATTTGATTTATAAATCTTGTTTTGATAAACCAAGATCTTCTAGTGTTTTCATTTTATAGAAATTTGATGCTTTGCTAT
The DNA here is from genome assembly GCA_949677035.1 of Omphalea diandra. NCBI lineage: Eukaryota > Viridiplantae > Streptophyta > Magnoliopsida > Malpighiales > Euphorbiaceae > Omphalea > Omphalea diandra. Next base: position 3,401 of record CATIWR010541961.1, read on the forward strand.
TTCTCCATGCTAGATAGAAAATGTTTTCTAGGGTTTCTTTTTGTTACCTTGTTTTCATTTTTTATTATTTTCCTACTTTTTTAGTGTATTCTAACATTTCTATAGGTGGTTTCATGCGAGTTATATTTGATCCAGGTGGAGATACTTGCAATTTCCATGGTAAGTTAGATTTAGATTTTTATACTTAGTTTTTGTTATCTTGTAGGCTAAGATTCGAGGATGAATCTTTTTAAAGAGAGAGAGAATGATATGAACCAAGTTAGGGAAAATATCAAGGTTACAAAGATTGGAAGGGACTAGCAAGGAGTTCTCCTTCGAAAGGAGGAAGACATCACAAAATCTTCAAACCTGTCATATTTAGAAATTGTCATATTTGAACCTACCTTACTTGGACTTGCCTTATTTGGACAATCTCGTTCATAAGGGCAAAATGATCATTTTTGAATTTCCACTTCATGTGTGGATCCTCAAAATAAAATCAAAAAGTCCAACTCTAAAAATGGGACAAAATGTTCTAGAAGATTTAAGAAGGTTCCAAAAAGGTTCTAAGAAACTTCTAAGAATATTTCAAGTATCTTTGATAGAAGAATAAAAGTCCTAAACAGATAATAGAGGGGTCACACATATAAAAGAAAAGCCAAGTTAAAATATCTTTCTAAGATTGACAAGATCTTAACATATCATTCTCTTCCTTTTCTAATTAGAAACTTTTGTACTTATTTATAAAAGAAACTTCTTTTATAATTAAGAAGATATCTAAGATATCTTTTAGCTTAGGAGTATCCTTTTTCCTAAATAGATTAGGCAGATTTCAAATACTATTTAGGAAGTAATTCTTAGGGTTTCTAGAAGTTTTGTAAAAGCTATAAATAGCCCTTCTTATTCAGCCAAACGAATGAATTGAAGAATAATTCTTTTAGCAAATTGCTTGTGAGAATTAATTCTCTTCTTAAGTTCTTAATAGGACTTAATGAGATTATTAAGTGAGTTCTTAATAATTTTACAAACTTGTTCAATCTAGGTCTTAAATTTCTTAGTTAATTTAAGATTGAGATTAACACCTCTTGAATCTTTATAATTCAGGTTGATAGAAACAAATTTTCTAGAGGTCTAATTGGGATTTAAGAGTTTATCTTGTTTGATCTTTAGATTAAAGGCTTAGGACTTGTGCTACATACGAATCAGGATCCAAAAATCAACCTTGTTCATATCAGTTTGCACCTTTCCAATTTTTGGATTGGATTCTTATATGCTACAAACTCTAGCACCAAACTTTTCAATAGAAAGAATTTTGAGAACTTTAGTGTTTACCATATGGTTTGTGAGAATTCGTCCAAACTTCTTCATGTTTATGACAATAAAGAATAGTCTATTTGTCATGTCGATGATGCTTTCATTTTCTTTCATCATGAAGAGCTCTCATTCCATCACATATATCTCCAATCTAGTTGATTTTACTAGTGTAGTGCCCTCATGGTAGTTCTCTAAGGCCTTCCATATCCCATAGGTGATTAGGCAATATTCCACTATACCAATCTCTTCTCTTGATAGGAAGCTAAGGAGAATGGTCATTGCACTCTTATTCTTGCCATTAGACTTTCTATATGCTTCCATCCATTCTTCCCTTAGAATTAGCTCTTCACCACCATCTACCACTTTAGTTGGAGGCTTTTATTCCTTTGCTACATTATCCCGCAAATCCACTACATCACTATCTAAGTAGATCTCCATTTTATAGTTTCAATGAGTATAGTCAATTTCATCAAAGTAAGGCTTGAAGTGAGCGTAGATTCCTTTTTATGCCATGATCTTTTCTCACACAATTAAGGCTTCATTTGAGTTTTGGCTCTGTTACCATTAATTGGCCCTTGTGCACTAAGAAGGATGGGGTTGAATTAGTAGGAAATTCAAATTTTAGAGGGTAGGTTAGTTAAGCAAATATAAGAAAAAGTAGAAGAAGAATAGAATACACAAAAATTTATAGTGGTTCAGGTATTAACCAACCCTACATCTAATCTCCAATTCTTTTAATTGGGTGTTCCACTAATATCAAATGGTGTTTTGTAAGTTCATATAAAACTTTACAACTTGTGTTTTACAAAGGCTCACACACTACCTCACTAGTATTTTCCAAGGCTAACACTCAATCTAAACAAGAGTTTTATAATTAAAGGCTAACTCTTAAACCCAAATTGAATGTTGTTTAATGCTCATACCAAACAATAACAACTCAAATACAAGACATTGAATGTTTAAGAGTTGAGAAATAAATTTGCAACAGTTTGGCTATAATGAATGTTATTCTCTTGCATTTGTGTCCATTTGGTAGAGTATTTATAAGTTACTCCTACCAATAAGATGTTAGAGATAAAACTAGTTCATAATCTCTAAAGTTTATGGTAAAATCTAGCATTTAATATTTGTCAGACAAATTTTGCGGTCAAGACAAGCATATCAGGATCGCGACTCAACTTTCGCTCTGGATTTTGCTTGGTCGCTATTAAGATTATCAATTTGTGTCTAACAGCTAGTACATATGGCAGCATGTGATTGACTCTTCCAAAAACTATTTGTTAACACCCTCTGTTATGGCTCAATCATCTCGAACACGAATTGATAGTCGCGGCCACAACTAGTGTTCCATTGATAAATGGTCATGAAATTGGACCACGAACAAGCCTAAGAATTTTAATATTTGAGTTGAAGAATGGTTGCAATCTCTACAACATTATAGCGATCGTGACACTTGAACTTTTGAAATGGCTCCTTAACACATGGCATTCTTTCATTGGATAGCTAGAGTGCATCATTAGAGTTTTGAGTGTTGTAGTCGAGGCGCCCACTACAACGTCCACTGTGAACTCAACAGTTCAAATTCACTCCAAGTTTTGTTACAGTAGCAGTCATGACATAAGATCCACTTTGGATTTTCTTCTCCATTCAACTTTGACTAATATTCTAATTTTATTTTTGTCATCACAACACTTAAAGAAGATGATTAGTGTCTTTGAACCTTTGTTGTCAAGATCAAAAGAGAGTTTGATATAGGTTTGGCCAACCTAGTCCAACAAAATCTACAATGTTTATCGATGAGATGAATAATGTTCATTATATGGGTAATTGATTCAATAATGTTCATCATATTTACATTTGATATTCATTAATTAAACCTACAATGTTCATCAATGAGATGAATAATGTTCATTACATGGTAATTGACTCAATAATGTTCATTATATTTATATTTGATGTTCATCAACTATAATTGTTAATTAGTTGATTCTAAAATATTCATTTTTTATTCAATGTAAATGTAAATTATATACATAAATAAAAAATAAATAATTTTCATGCTAGTCAAAACTTTATTCATTGGTTGAATTGAAGATGTTTATCATATAAAAAAGAAAATATACAAATATTCATTGTGTAAAAATGAAATATCCATCATGCATAATTACAATTTTCATCAATCTTAACAATTTAATATTGCATGAGTAATTCAAAAGAAGTTAAAGAAGTAATGGTTTAATATTCATTTGTTAAAGATTAAATGTTCATGTTTGACAAGTAATATGTTCATCATATTTTCAAACACATAAATTTTTCAAAACAAAATGGATTTCAATAACTATTATCACATTTCTAAAACATACAGATTTCAGAAATTGTAAACCCTAAAAATTTGATTAAACTAATGCCTAATCTCTAAGATGTTAAAATGCTATTAAATGATATCAATAAAATGAAGAAATTTTGAATAGTAATATAAAAGTAAGAAAAAAGCTAAAAATAATAGAAAAGTTGAAGAAAACTTACGAGGAAAATAGAACAAAGTTGACGAACATGATAAATGTAGATAACGTTGGGAAGTGACAAGGAAACTTGAACTCTCAAAGGTTTAGCTAGAGGAGAAAAATGGCAGAAAGTTGGAGAAGGGTGAAAATGAGGATGAATGGTTTAGTTAGCATGGTGGAATGGGAAGCTCAAGGAGTGAGCAGTTATTTTATTATTTTTGAATTTTTTTATTTTAATAACTATTTTGGAATGATGTGTTTTTGAAGATATTATTATCCTTCACTTATGGTAGGGGCTGCCAATGCATGTTTATTAATTAGTATCAAAATATTCATTATTTATTTGCACCATATTTATCATTTTTAATTTTAATGTTCATTACTTTTTTCGAAGTAAAATGGTACATGAGTTAATTTGTCCATTAAACAAATATAACTTTTTTTCATAAATTTTGATGTTGATTTTATAGTACTTGACATCTTTTTTTTTCTTCGATTATGATTCATTTTTTGTGTGAAAATTTTGTGATTATTCTTTCTCTATTGCAAAATTTTGAAATTGCTATTTATTATTATGTAATTTTTATTTGTTGTATTCATATTCATTGATTATTATAGAAATATTCATTATTTATATGAACAATATTTATTATCTATAGTATTCATATTTTTTACTTTTTCGTATAATATTGTACATGAGTTAATTTGTTCATTGAAAACATATAACCTTCTTTTTCAAAAAAGTTTGATGTTTGTTGCTTATTACTTGAGATTTTTTATTATTTAATTGATTTTGATTCATTATGGTTTAAAATTAATGTGATTATAGCTTCTCTACTAGAAAAGCTCAAAATTGCAATTCATTTTGGTGTAATTTTTGTTAGTTTTGTTCATATTCATTGATTATTATCAAAATTTTCATTATTTTTATGCATAGTGTTCATCATATATAGCATTCATATTCATTGATTTTTAAATATGATATTGTACATAAGTTAATGTCTCTATTAAAAATATATATGCTTCTTTTTTCAAAAATAAAAATAAAAATTTATTTAAATTTATATAAAAATAAATTTTAAAATTTGAATTAAATCAATATAAGTAATAATATAAAATTTGAACCTAAGTACCTAAATATTGAATCAATTTATTATAGTTAGAGTAACAAAGAGAAAAGAACAATAAATATCAAAATAAAAAAGAATAAAAGGGTATGTGAATTGTAAAAAAATATTATCTTTGTATGCTTTAATTCTCACATGACTGGTATGTATTTATTTTTGCTCCTTTTTTTGGGCAGCCGAACAATATAGTATCATGGTTCGAGGTGCATGGTATAACGACTAAGTAAGACACACCACCTAATATTGAATTACTTAAATTTAGTTTATTTATAAATGAATTGAGCTTGAATTGAATATTTTAAAATCATTTACTGAAAAAGTAGGTCTCAAAATTAAGTATCATCAAAATAATATAAAGCTCACGAATCTAAACAAACTCAATTAAATCAATATTTTTTTCACTATAATTAAATTATAAATGAATTATTAATATTTTAAAAAATTAAGATTTCTATTCTAAGAACTTAATATATTTATTAATATTTATACAAATAGTTATAAAAAAAACACATTATTAAATCAAAATGTATATTGCATTGTAAAATATATATTATTTTCTATATTTGTTTAATTAATATGTTTTTCAAAAATATTTTTATATATATTATAAATAAAAATATATAGTTATATTTAAATTATTTACAAGTCAATTTACAAATTTATTATTAAATTGGTTTACGAGTTTGATAAACTTAAGATTGATAAGTTGAGTATTGATAAGTCTGAAATTGATTCATTAAATTAACTAGTCAAACTTGATTTTGACTTCAAAACTCTTTTAATAAATAAGTCAAACTCAAAAAGAATTTTTATTGACTCAAATTTTAAATCACTTGCAAACAAACTTGATTTGTTTACACCCTTAATATAAATTAGATAACCAATTAGTGTGATATAATATTTTAAAAATCATAAATAAAGATTGAATTTTTAATCTAACCATTGGATTTTTAAAATGAACTTTAAGACCAAAGGAACTACATTAAGAAAAATGATTTGTGCATTTCTTTTTCCCTACTATAAAGAGATAGTTGCATAAGTTGTACTAAAAAAAACATTGACTTCATTTGATTACTCATGAAAATAGATGTATAATAAAAAAAAAATCATAGCTAGGTCATTAATTTCATCAAAATGAAAAAAGAAATGTTAAAGTTTCAAAAGTGGCTACATTGTGTGTCAAGTAGAGTTTACAATTTCTAACTTGATTTGAAAATAACCTAAAACTGATCTAAAATTGAAAGAGATTTGAGATGATTTAATTTGAGATTGACCCAAATCAGAATCAACTCGATATGAATATGACCCAATCCAAAATTGACTGAACTTGATCTAATCTTTGTTTTAATACGAATTGACTTGACGTTGATTTGTTTCATAGATTTACCAGATTGACCCAATTTAAATTATTTAAACTAATTTAAAAATTAAAATAATACTTTTTATATTTAAAATTTGAAATTAAAAGTTACTTGATTCCAACTAAAAATATCCTATCAAAGTTTAATTTAAAGTGATTCAATCCAAATCTGTCCAAAAAGACATACTTAATCCTACTTATTTACTACCTTATCATTAAGAGAGAAAGAGCATAAATGTATGACTTGAAAAATTGTTAATAGTTGTTAAAGCACCTAAGTTAGAGAAACTTAGTTGGTACTTTTTTTTTTAACTTCATTGCATTTAGATCTTAGTAATTTTCTTCTTTTTCTTCCTATTAAAATATTTTTTAATATGTTGGAGCTACTATTGATATATTTTACTAGTAATAAATCTTTTTTTATTATTTTATTTAATAAAATGAATCATTTTATCCTATTTTATTAGTTTTTTATTTAGTTTATCTTTCTTTCAAGGGTTTTTATTTAGATTTTTTTTTTGTTTTAACTTCTTTGTAAGAATTTTTCTTTTTTTTTAGAATTTTAGTTATTTAAGATTTATTATTTAGCAGTGTATGATAATATATTATTGAATATCATTTTTCAAATTTATTTTAAAAATTATATAAATGTTAATTTATGTTGTGCTATAACATCATATCTTATAGAAATCTCCACAATTGATTAAGATATAAAATCATCAAAGAGAATTAATAATGAAAATAGAATCATAATTTTAGAATTGAGTCAATGTGTCATTATTAATATCATTGCTAATTGATATATATATATATATATATATATATATATATATATATATATATATATGATTACAGTTTAAAGTTTAATGGTTGACATTCAATTTGATAAGTACTTCAAAGATTATTTATCAAGAGATTCATTTGGTAATAGTTATTACTTGATTTCACATTTGGTTAAATATGATTATCATTTTTGCTAATAAATCATCTATTAATTATTTATCTAATTTTTTTTTAGCATTAAGGTGAATACTACAAAAATAAATGTTTTTCTCGACCGTTTTTTCCTCATACAGGGGGCGGGCAATTTTAATCGCCCCTATGAAGCTTAGAGGTGGTTCATTAAACTATCGCTTAATCGCCTTCATTAGCCTTGTAGCTATGACATATGTGCCCGCCATAATAGATTCAATTCTAAAAGGCACTTTGCAGTGGCGGTCTGAACTACCTTAACATGAACACTATCGGCTATTTATATTGTTCGTTGATTTATGTTCGAAGTCATATGTGTTCTTCCCACCAAAGTTGTAAGGGCAATAGAAGTTTCTGCCATTATTTTCATGATTAGTAGAAATGATTAAAACTGTCTCTATAACTTATCTCTATCATTTAGACAATAATAGTAGTTGCTGTTAAAACCATTGTTATGGAAATCCCCAACAACTATGTAATATTCTCCCTGTTAGTAGGGATGATTAAACCTGCCCCTATAACTTACTTCCTTAATTTTAACAATAGTAATAGTGGCGATTATCTCTTCTATAGAGGATGTTAATTAAGAGCTATATTATTATGGTGCCATTTTGCAATAATCAAATGAGGTATTTGTTTAATATCAATTTCATAAATTTAAAAGTTAATTAAGAGATAATTTTTGTATAAGCTACACTATTGTGTAGTTTATTTTTTAGATAATAACTATAAGATTAAATTGTAATGAATTTAAATCAATGAAATAAAATTAAGGAAAATCCAATTAAATTGTACTGTATATATAATGAAAGAAATCCTTACATTCCTTACTCGATAAACCATTATCGTAGTGTATATATTTAAAAAAAAAAAAAAACACACTAAAGGATATATGTTTTAAAAAGAGAAACATTTCTATGTAATCATAAAAATAAATAGTTTCAACATCGACTCTCATTACTTAAACTCCAACGTTAATGTTCCTTGATTCATGAGTTGAGTGAGATGAGTCATTGGTATGAAAAAAGTTACTCCACTATTATTATTGTCGACTTATCAATAACATAAGAACATGACATGCTAAATATTCATTTATACAAAACAAGGAGAAATTGTCAAATTGTTATATATTTAATTTGTATTTTTCATAAAGATGAACCTATAGGCCATAATAAATTAAAATATGATAAAAAAAAATTAGATAAATAGTGATAATGACTATCGCAATATTTATTGTTCCCTCCATCGTTTTATTAATTACTTAAAAGAATAATAGTGGGATATGTGTTCACTAATAAATCCAATCAGGCATATATATTTTAAATATGGATCCATATAAGAAACGTCGTACAATAATTAATATATAATCCTAACTCAAATGCATATAATTTGAGGTTTTATTTACTAAACAGACATAATTTTTATTAAAAAGTGTTATAAAAAAAAACTTGAAAATTGCTAGTTTGTGCATATCTCCATTGATAAGCATACTTTTGGGACATAAATCCATTTAAGGATTGCGTAAGTTATTCCATTGATGCACATTCATTCGTCACAACCTCCTTTTTTTCTGTAAGAATTTTTATTTCCTTCGATTAATTTGTATTGGAAGCCTCCCATCTTCATCTCACACTATAAGATGTTATCCTAAAATAGCTTGTTGATGTGGGAACAAGATATACTGAGCGAACTCTACCATTATGCTCTGGACCCATCAATTTTTGAAAATTTCACTCCGTTAGCTTTTACAAATTATTGCTTGAGTCTTGACTTTGCTGAGCTATAATTATATTTGCCTCATCTTGTTAGTTTAAATAATACTAAAAGTAAATAATTTATCATTTAATAAATAATAGATCAACTCGAAGTAAGAGTTATAACACTTTTTTCTTTGAACTCTCATTGATAAATATCCCATCTTTTTTATATGAGTTTCTTTAAAAACTGAAAGCCTATATATAGGTTTTCCATCTTTCTCCTATAATTGAAATTACATATTATATCAATGTTAATCATTATGAACAATTTAACATACTCATAATTGTTCAATATTTACTGACCATTTCTTTCCTCTTCCTAGAAAAGCTCTTTCTACCACATGTATGTGAATTTCTTTTTGTTTATTTTCATTAACAGTATTTTTAGCACTTAATATCTACCAAAAAAAAATCACTTATTTAATCGTTAAATGTGATATGAATCATAGAGAAGAATAAATTACTTAACATCCTTAGCACGTTGTTTATAATCTCTTCTTTAGATTCGTATAGATTTTTTTTGTTTTAAATCACTTTCAAAATTCCTTCATTTCTTATTGAATGACTTTCTTATTCATTTACTTATTTTAGGAGGATATTAAAAATCTTAATTATACATTTATAATAATAAAATCTTTAAAATATTAATTTTAGATATTATAAATTTTACAACATGTGATACAATAAATAAAAAAAAAGAGAGAAAAATAATTCCTTGACAATTTCCTCTATTTTATCCTACAATATCTTAAAATTCTTATGCCTGCATAGTTAGATTATATATTATATATTTGTTTATAACTATGTATACTTATAACTATAATTATATAGTATATTATATATTTATAATACATGATTTACTCATAATGTAATAGTAGCATTATAATTAATGTTAATATTATATATATAATATAATTATATAATTTGATACTATATAATTTATATATTATTTGAACACATATATCACCCATAAAAAATTTAATGTCTATATTTTAAGTTGTATATAGGCTTAATAACTCAAAAAATTCAAACTTTTTAATGAATTTTTTTATTTATATCCAAAACTTCTAACTTAGTCAATTATATTCTAATTTGATGAATTGGTTTCAATTATACCCCAAGTCAAAATCAACATTTATTACCGTGTATACTTAAACTCAATTAATATAGTTTTATAATAAATTCTATCAAATCCATAATTAAGTTTAAATCTTATTAAGATAATATTTTATTTTTTGCTTAATTTAAATAAATTTTTACTAATTTTTTTTATTTTAGCTGATAAATAATTAATTTCATATTTTAAAATTATAAAATTTTATTTTTATATATTAAAGAATAAACTAATAAATCCTTAATTTTGATTTTAGAATAAATTTTAAAAAAATATTCAAGTTCATATCAAGCAATTGATTTTTTAAATATTTCTTAGAAATTTTTATTTTAAATGATTTATTATTTAATGTAAAAGTTAATTTTTTAAGGATTGTGAGAAAATATTTTTAAATGAGAGCAATTCAATAAATAAATTTTAAAAATTTTTAGTTTTTAAATTTAAATATAAATTTAAAATTCATCATATAAAGTACATAATAAACTTAATCAAGCAAAAATAAGATTAAATTAAATAAAAAATAGAAGTGCAATCTTAATTAAGCTCATGTAATTGTTTTTATATATTTTTAGAAATTTTTTATTTTAAACGGTTTAAATAATTTATTATTTAAAATATAAAAAAATAATTTTTAAGGATACTAAGAGGAATTTTTTTAAACAATGGGAGATTGAAAGATTTTACGAATTATAAAATTAAATTTTTCAAAATTTTAATCATTTAAATTTAAATATAAAATTAAAATTCATCAAGCAAAAATAGAATTAAATTGTATAAAAAAATAAAATATTAATTAAGCTTTAAACTTAATTTTGAATTTGCTTTAACTAATTGAAAAGTATAAAGGTTAATTGAGTATAAATATGTATTTTATTAAATTCTGATTTTGACGTAGGGTAAAATTGAAATCATTTATTAAATTAAGGTGTAATTGACTCAATTAAAATTTTGAATATAATTGAAAATTCACATAAAGATTTGGACTTTTAGCATTAATTTTTTTTTTAAAAAAAAAAATCAGGTCAGAGATTACCAATAAATTTGGCATATCTAGAGTCATTTGGCAAAATAGTATCCTAAGTTTGGCAAAAGCGTAACTATGAATTAAAAGTGTACATACGCTTTACTTTTGAGTTTCATAAAATTTTATAAAATATTTAATAATGAAAAATTATAATTATTTGAAATTTTAACAGCTCTAATTAACAAAAATTTTAAATAAAAATTTTTCATAATATTTTTTTATATTTACCTAAATAAGTTTATCTCATCGTTTTTTACTTGATAAGTCAAAATAATATTTTTGTGAGGGAAAGTCTAATTGAAAAGCTTAAATAAGAAGCATGCATTTTATCTGATTACTTTTATTAAATTTTTAGTAATGAAATTATTTTTTTCTAAATTAATTTTATATAATCAAATTATTTAAATTTATGAAAGTTTTATAAATAATGATGAAAATATTCATAAATTTTTAAAAATAATTATAATATTCATATTCATGGCTAAAAGATATTATAATCAATATAAATTCAATTAAATTTTTAATTAATATTATTTATTACTTTATAATTTATAATTTGTGTTATATTTTTAATCATCATTACTAGCAAATTGTTGTTATATTTTTAATCATCATTACTAGCAAATTGTTGTTAAATAATTCATATTTATCGGCTATTAATTATTAGGTAACAATTACTAATTATCAGTGACCAATAACAACAGTTAAGTAAAAAAAAAATAAAATTTAAATACAATCATATCATGAAGAAAATAGTAATAATATACTCATTTGAAATCTCAATATGACTCGCCAAATGATCAAATTCATCAAATTAATCTTACAAACTCACATGAGTCAAATCAAACACTGGATCTCGACTGCATTAGAGCCGAACCTTTTGTTCATGGCTCACATATTCTTCCCATTTAGGCCATTCTACAGCCTATGTTAGCTACACCGACCTTCAACTCAGGCGGTGTGCTTTCGAACTCAGCTGATCACACCTACACAACCATCATAACAAGTGTACATCAGAAACCCGGGGAAAATCTATCCTAGTGGAAATTCTGATTACCAGCCAAATTAGACTTAGTTTCCCTTGGATTTGTAGGCCAAGCTGTGGAACCCAGGATGAAATTCTTTAATTCTATAACAACATCAGTTTTATTGCAATCATCAGTTAAAACTTTCATCATTTGGCATACATCCAATCCTCCAACTTCCTCAAATCTGAGTTAGTGAGACCCATGATTAAAAAACCAAGGTTTGAGATCGTTAATGGATTTTTTTCTGGTACTTTCGCCCAGGCGAAATTGTCATGCCTAGGGAAATGGGTACGGTGTGGCATTGTATGGTAGTTGGTAACAAATAATGCAGCAAATGGACTCAAGCAAACCCAATGGTGGCATGATTATGCTTTGATACCAAATACAATAGCAATTTCTATTTGCAGATAATGGAAGAATGAAATGTGGAGATGGAAGTGATCACGTGTAATCTTTATTAATAATGAAAGCATATGCATCCAATAAGAGGTCTTCCGCTATTTAGGCTAGAGAAGGTTTGGATAACAGAACCTGTTACCCTAATAGCTCATCCCCAACACCAGAGTGATTATTTAACCAACTTCTTGAGCTAACAAATTCGGGCATCAGCTATCACTAATACACTGGCTACAATAACTAACGATTCCTAACTGATATGCTAACCACATTTACCACAAATCACCATCAAAAGAGGTACTCTGATGGATCAACCTCACCGCTGTCCACAAATGGCTGTTTCCATCGCCAACCAAAGCTCAGCAAATTATATTGTACCAGAGGATAAGAAAAAGATTTGAGCTCATAGATGCTTGTTAACATCTAAAACATCATGCCACTTATTATTATTATTTTTTTAATTTTTTGTTCTTCCACAATTAAAACTAAGAAGTACAACTTTAGTTTAAACACAAACATAATGTTACACAAAGGTACGGCAGTGGAAGAGACCGAAAGATGGTTTTTTGTTTAGGCCGCTTCGGCAAATCCAACTCTTAAGTTCCCATAGTCAAATACTGTGTGATAAGCACCCATGAAAATATCTCCCAAAATCCTGCATCATAGAAGCAACGCTAGTAAGATGTCATGGTGTTCAGTAGCAAACCTCCATTGACCGTCATTCTTTGGAGGCTGCTACTAGCTAGCAAACAATGTGGAACATGACAATTAGGCGCCAGAAAGAGGGAAGGGGGAAGAGGGGGAAAAGACAAAAAGGAAAAGATGATAAATGAAAGAGAAAAAACGAATTATGCTTGAAAGTTCTATCAGTGTATGATCAATTCATCAGTGATATACTAAAGAAGAATGCATTCGTTCAATAACAACGATATTCTAAAGAAGAACGCATTCGTTCAATGCCAAGAACTGTATATGTCAGATGGGCCTATGAGAACCGATTTCAGTACTACATTTTTGTCTGCACGACATATCATATGCTATGTGCATCATAGCAATTAAGACTAAGAAAAACTCTAGAGGTTGATATAAGTAACAAAGGAAGAAAAAATTACCATAGAGGTCCACGAGGGGGAGGCACGTCAAAAGTAGTAAATCCACTAATGCACTGAGCTGAAACTCCCTCTCCTACTTTAATAACATACTGAATACACAATTGTGAAATTTTTCAGAAAAAAGAACATAAAAAAATGCTAATGCTCCACATGCACACTTAAATGCACTGTGGTAACTAGGAATATTTAACTCTCCAAAACGACCACACTCGTGTAACCAAAAAAGGAAAAAAAAAAAAAAACAAAACCATGCATAAATATCAGTTTCTTTAAAAACAATAACTAAGGTTCCGTTTGTTTTACAAAAATATTTTCCTCATTTCCTAATGTTTGGTGCACTTAAGAAAATTGCTCAATAGAAAATATTTTTCTGCTCAATGGAAAACCACGTCACTTTTAAGGAAAATAACTTCATTTTTTCAAAAAAGAAAGTTATTTTCCAGATTTTGATAAATTTATCTAAAAAAATAAATTATATAAACATATATTTATTATCATCAATTGTCCTTAACTGTAGACACTCATCATCGATCACCACCGGACAATGGTAGCCGCTGATGATAAGTGAAATCCATAAAAATTTTTCTTTTTAATATTTGTTATATTAAATAATAAATAATATAAATATAAAGTGTTTGTGATTTAAACTTTATTATAATATTATAAATCAAAAGAAAATTAATGCTTTTGTATTGTATTCCAAATATCAGAAAATATATATCTTAAAAAATATTTTGCTCAAAAAAATATTTTTTTTAGAAAATATTTTTTATAAACAAGTTATTTTCAGTAAAACAAATAGAGCTTATATATCAGAATCTCTCTTATCCATTCAAGTCCAATAAACCTGACACACATGAACATCAATTTCTATATTTGCCCCAAACTATCTCTAGGCCATACCACCATCACCAATTTATGCACTACAAACCCTTTCTTAGGATAATAATCTTCCAACCCTAATTTCACATGATATAACATTACTAATCACTGAATCAATTAAGTCGACTCAAATGACTTTACTGCTCCCCAAGACAATAATTAGGGAGGAAATCATATTTGGTAATTGTTAAAGGGTCTAGTGTGTTGAAGAATGTTGAGAAAGAGGAGCAAAAAGATGAAGGCTAAAGAAAGTGAGAGGTAACCTTGTTTGGCTGAGATGCTTATGTGTGCATGTTGAGAAAATTCTTTAGTCGCAGAGCTCCTCCCTCTTGCTAGGATGCTTTAGTGACCAAAAAATTTGTCTCTAATAAAGTGGCTCACTAAATGATTTTTTTTTCCTAATGATCCAAAGAAACTCGAATTTTCAATTATGGTCAAAGATAACTTTGTTAATTGTACCCTAGTTTGATTAATGAGTAATGTCAAAATTAAAATAAAGTGTATATTGGTGCCAAATTGGTCTCCTTATACTTTTCAATTAATCCAATCAAACTTAAAATTAATTTTAAATCTTGAATAAGATGATACTTTTATTTTTTTGGCTAAATTTCGTTTAATTTTCATTAAAAAATTATTTTGTGTTTTTATTTTAAAAGTTAATTTTATAGTTAGATTAAAAACAAAAATTGATAACAATAAAAATTTTAATATTCTAATTCATAAAATCTCTATATCTCTTTCCTTAAAAAACTACTCTTTCATATTTTTTAAGTAATAAAAACCTATTTCAACCTTTTAAAAGAAAAGCTTCTCAAACACTTGAAAAAAAAAAAAAAAAAAAACTCCATACAAGAGTTATTTGGAGTTTTTTTTTTATATTCAATGGTTTTATTTGATTGTTTATATATATATATATATGTGAATTATTTTTATTTTTAACACAAATTTAATTAGTTAGTAAAAATAAAAACAAATGTTTACAATAAAAAATTGATTAAATAGCCAAAACTAAAATAGTCTTAATTAAAACCTAAACCTATTTTTGAGTATAATTAAGCTAATTGAAAACGTATAAAAGCTAATTTTATTCTAAAGTATACTTTACTCAATTATGATTTTAACTTTGGATACAATTGAAGCAAATTAGACAGGTTAAAGTATAATTAACTCAATTAAAAATTTTGAGAGTAATTGAAATTTCACTAAAAGATTTGGGTTAAATAGATTAGTAGGCATTTTTTAGGATAAAATCAAAGATGGGCTTAAATAATCTTAGAGGAGATAATCCTTTTTAAATCATTTTGGAGAATGACTTCTTCATGATAGAATTGTGGCCACAATTTTGTATTTGTGTTCTATACTAAAAAGATGAATGATTCACAAAAAAATACTCAAATTCATAGATTTGGCAAATACATCATAGGAAAATTCTCCACTAGTATCCATATAAATTAATTTGGTTAAAGAATTAAAAAGTCTTGGCAAGTGAATTTCATGTTGGGTTGGTATTTAGAACTGAAAATTTACATTTATTTATTTCACAGAAAATAATTGTGAAAAATATTTTAAGAAAATAACTTATTTTCCATTATGCATTTGAATTTTGAAAAACAATGAGAAATATTTTTCTAGTGTTTGGAAGTTATAAAAAATAACATTTTTGGTTTATGAGATTATACATAGAAAATCCTTTCCTTTTGAAGTTTATCACCCCAAGGTGTAAGTCTATTGTCCAAAATAAATGTTTATAACTCCTTCCTTTCCTCTCTTCACTATTTATTTAAGCAACGAAAGGAAGGAAAAGGAAAAGCTTCAGCAAGCAGCAGAACTGAAGCTCCTCCTCCATCTCAAAGGCTAAAACAAGGTTGACTGAATTTACACCTCAACGTTTGAAAGGGAGAACCAGACAAATAAATACGACCTTGCAAAGTGAAATAAACCTTTATGCCCATCTACTTTTAATTCATAGATCTTCTGAACTATTTAAGTTTATGCTTTGTCATACGAATTTGAACTTGAACATGGTTTCAATTTTTTTGTATATATCTTATGTACTTTAACATCTTTTTAATTTTGGACTTAAATGTTTTGATATACAAGATCAATATCATACTTAAATCTTTTATATTGGTGACAAAAAAGGGGCAATACTATATTGCATTATCATCTTTTGTATGAGATACTTAAGTTGAATGGCAAGGGGAGTCTGCTTTTATAACATTGTTTGTTTACTGTAATATGTATTTTATTATGAAGGTTGTCATAACAAGAAGGAGACTCTGATCTCAAAGTCATAAATTCCATTCAATTTGATGTTTGGCAATCTGATGACGAAATTGGACCAATATTTCATGGAGTCGCTTCAATTATTTAAAGAATTAAAGAGGCAAGAAACCATGGTTATATGAACAGCTAAGAAAGCTTAAAACTTTGCTGGCCTTGAAGTTCGAAATTTTTAATTTGTTAGGCCTTCACTTATGTGTAAATAAATCTCTTCTTGAAAGCTAAAATTTTAAAAATTTTCCGCTGAAATATAGACAAAAAAAAAAAAAAAGTTTTGAATGCTTGAAAGATTAGTTTACCTGCCTATTGCGTTGGTTTAGCAAACACATTAAAGGAAAAAGCAAGTTATGCAAGCTTCCTAGGATTGCATTCTCAACTGCAATCTATTCTATTTAGCAGGCTAGAAACAAAAAAATCTCTCAAAATCAGTCACCTTCAGTAGCTGAAGTTTTCTGCCATACATGGACTTCAGTTCTTTTGAAATTCCCAAATTCCATCCAGTTTTGTTTGCTATGTTAGCTTTAGAGACCCTCAATGATATCACACATCATCTAGAATTAGACAAAGATCGCATTGAGGCATTTAGGCCTAATAATGTGGATGTGTTCATGGTCATTAAGGTTAGGGGGCTACAAGCGCAAGTCATATGGTGGTGGGTGGTAGAAGAGGAAGACAACTAAGAAATCATCAAAGGTCATAATTGCACTATGGCAAGGGAAAAAGTCCTACAGCTCATCCAAAGAAGAACAAAGCTAAAGTTAAGCGCTATAATTATGGCAAAAAGGCTCACTATGTTTGGGAATGTCTCAAGCATGTGAAGGTATGAACCTTTGAAGCATTTCACATTATTCTTATGTTTCAAAAAGTGCGACTTTTACTTTTGTTTTCAATTCTGTTTTCTTAGCTTATTCTCATTGTTTGTGGACTATAGACTCAGGGGCCACAAATCATGTAGCCAAAGATTATGAGTTATTTATGGAATTTCGTCAGATTCTGCAAGGTTCAAAGTGGTTTTGTGTTGGAAACAAACCTCTTGTTCAAGTAAGAGGCATTAGCACTTTTTAAGTTTTATGCAAGGTGGACGTATCCTCATCCTTTGACGTCTTATTTACACTGAACATTTGATGGAATTTAGTTTCTGTTAGTGTTCTTCTTAAATTAGGTCTGCTTTTGAACATGCTTGGTACAAGTATGCACCTGTACGTGGATGATTTATATGAAGGTTCTAGATGTGTATTGGATGGTTTTATAATTATGTAAACATCTTATAATTACTGCTATTTTTTCCCTTGTTACTTCATTTGTGGATTCAAATGTTGATATGAATGTACGGCATGTTAAACTAGGCTATATTAGACAACATAGAATGGATAAATTAGCTAAAGAATGCCTGTCGGGTTAATCTACCAACATGTGATAGATTATCTATTTTGTTCCTTTCCTTTCCTCCACTTACAAGAACTTCCCTTCCTATCACTCCTAGAACTGTCATTGACAGACTAAAGCACAACAAATAAACTATACAAAACTACTCAAATCAATACATTCTTGTTACCATGTATATTAGCAGTTGCACATGCTTTGGTTGGAATGAAAATTTTTTTTGATAGAAACAATATAATAACATACCTGCTCTGGTATAAGCTTAAATACTTTACCACCAATAATGAATGAGATTGTAGGCATTGAAGATAAAGTGCTACAATTAACTGCTGATTCTCCATTTGGACTGGGCAGTTGATCACAAAGCTGTAATTGCAAGTGAGGCCATTAGATACTGCAACGACTTTCCTGCACTGAATTGTGAAATGAAAAGGCTAACTTACATCATTCACATAATTCAATATCTGATTTTCAGTCTCATTTAGCCGCAAACGATTCTGTATCCATGCAACTATCATCTCGCAAGCAATACACTCAGGACCCTGCATGCCATCAGATGCACTATCTATGCTTGCATCCACCACACTCTCAATGTTTGTACTGTAAGGGTAAAGTTGATTTACCATAAATGTAGCACAATAAACAAATCAGGAAACACATACCAATACTCCCAATTTTAGTAGCACAACAAGGCTGGAGCTCACCTAACACCTTCAGTCCCATAAAAAATACAAAGGCCCATTCGAGAGCAGATCTTTTGTGGTCGTGTCTGCTTTCGGAAAGGAGAAAGGAAGTAAGAAAAGCAGAAGCCAAGGTAAACAATTTGAGTACAAAGTTTGGTCACAAACACACAAATCTTAACAGGCTTTATCAAGCCAATCCAAATGTGGTCATGTACACTCAGAAAGAGGAGTGTAGTTATGACCATGAAAACAGACAAAACACAAAACCTGCAATCCTTGCCTGAGCTAGCAGCATTTCCACAATGACTTTCCCATATTCTGCGACCAGAGTCTTGCATTCTTGGCTTACAATACCAGAGGCTCCAATGGCATGATTAATTTGTGTAATCACAGTCTAAGGATGCAAAACATGTATAAAAATTAATTGAAAAAGGATTATTTTACAGAGACATACTTTGAAGGTTATAATAAAGCTAATCTATGCCCAAGCAATGGAAGATACAATCCTATGGAGAAATGACTAGTTTTTGTTGGAATTTAAAGAGAGAGCAAGCCCAAAGGGCCTCTAGCCTCAAATGAGGTGATCACTGAGCATCCACCTAATAGGTCTAAAAACACCAAGGAGTTTCCTCGCATGCCTTTCCACACAATACTGAGTCGGCAATGATTCAAAACATACAAAAACAATTTATTATATGCATGCTTCAGAGTTGGCATTATGGTGCTCAATATATTAAGTGCAAGTCTAGCACAGACAAGTAACAGATAATGCTGCCAAAATAAATACCGTTGGGCCTGCCAGCAAAGGGGTTCCAGAATCAGCGAAGGCCTTGCAGCCATTTGCACAAAGTCCTGAAAAGAAGCACACGTACCCAGCATATTTCTAAATGCCATAACAAGAAAAATAACTAAATCTGTAAAGAGAAGTTAGTTCACCAGATGCTAATCATAAAGATGATGATTATTACGATAACAATAACAAAACTAAAAATAGTTCACAAGTAAGTTCTGCATAATTACCAGTTGCTTCATTGCCAATTAATACGTCATCCATATCAAACTGTGAATCAGATTAGCACATTACATATAAAATTTAACAAAAAAAAAATAGAGAGAAAGAGTTAGAAGTTAGAAGTTAAGAATATAATATGGATGAGGGTTGAAAACGAATGGTGGATCTTGGGAAGCAAACCTGCCAATACCCTTTCTCAGTCACACGAACATATGTGTGCTCACCCTTGTAATGATTAGAATCAACACCACCAAACACAATCTCCCCCCCTTCTTCCCCTTCAACATTGCGGTTTAACCAAAATGAAAAAACTTGTTTCTTAACAAGACCTTGATCAAGCATATTATACCTGTTAGAATGGCATAAACACCAGTTAGGCAGAAACATAAAGGTTGTAACAAATAACAATTAACATGTGTTTGAAAGTCCAAAGAGAAAATGGTTAATTTACAAAAATATATAAATCATTTATCTGACAAGAGAAGCATAATCAGACAACCCATTCCCATAATTTGCCAGCTCAAATTAACTGATTTACCATACTGGAACAGAATTCCCTTTAGAGATCTCCTGGAAGCCAAGTCCAAGTACACCATCAAACTTGGCACCTAAGAGTGTGATGCCTGGCTCTTTCGTTGCCTCAATAAAATCCTAACAGCAGCCAATAAGATTAGTAGCAGTACCTTTGGCACTAACACTGAGCTGAAAACCACCAAAAAAATTGTATCCTTTCCAAATTTACCTGATTCCTAACAATAGTATCACCAACTTTGACACTGTCCTGGCTAAAGAAACCAACAATTGAACCAGTTCCATAACGGATTGCAGCAAAGGTACCTGCAAGAAAAACGAAATAAATTGCCTACCTTAGAACCACAAGAAAAAAAAAAAAGGATCCAATAAGTGCCTTTGTACGCTAAAACATAAAGAAAATATTGAGAAAAAGAATATATGGATCACTTATACTTGCAGTTTTGAAGGTAGCCAGAGCAGAACATATAAAATATGTAATTGTGCTATAACAAAAAAAAAACCAATGTTTGCTGCCAGAAAGAATCACGTTTACTATACAATTACATGAGCATGCTAGGACTAGATGAATTGGCATAATGTAAAGAGATTATCTTGCCATATTAAATCCATTTCATTATCCCCAGATTATGGAGCAAATGGATTCTTTTTATTTTGCATAAAACTCATATAGACTGATAAAATTCATTGGAGTAAATCCAAATTCCACAGCTAAACTGACCATAAACAAGGAAACTAATGAGAGGGTTGGGAGAGGGAAATACTGTTATTGATCTCATTCAAAGTACTCTACTTGAACTAGAAAAGAGGAGCATACCATTCTTCTCATAGGTACTAGATTTCTTGGAGTTATACCTGGAACGGAAATAGCAAGCAGCCTGCAGCAAAATGAAAAACCATCGATATTTTTATTCCCAATGAATTTCACGCAAAAAGACCTTAATCAAGAACTTAGATCAATAATAATAATAATAATAATAATAAAATAACAAACAATGAGGAACGACTAAGAATACCTACCGAGAAATGGCATTTCGACGAGGGTACCCAAAGATTAGAACTTCCTGTGTCAAATAGCAAAGTGAAATTCTGGGGTGGTGTGCCTAAGCCAATTTCACCATGATACTGAGAATTCAAGTAGTTTTTCAGTGGAATAACATCAGTATCATCAGCATTCCCAAGAACATTAGGAAAATGATACTTCTTGATAGAACCTTTCATTGTTTCCCCTTCAACAATAGTTGCTGCAGGATGATTGACTTGATCCAATTTCTTCTTTTTCAGTGCAATTCTGATCAACCCATCATTGTGCATAGCAAGAACCAAATGGGATAAAAGGAGAAGAGTAACCCAAACAACACTGACTTCAGTTCCCATGCTAATGCTACTAACTGCAAAAACACCACAATAGCATATTCTTCATTACAGATCATTCAGTGCACTGAACTTGACAAATTGATATGAATCCAGCAGCATTAATTGATATTTAAAAAAATTCAAGTTATTTTCTCACGTTTTACCATCAAACAAACAGCTGCTTACTAAGCCTAATCAACAAGTAGTGTAAAATCAACAAGTATTCGAAGAAGGAAATAAGAAAAGAACAATGTAAAGAAAAAGAGTAGGAAACCTGAGAGTTGAGTTGATAGAGCGGTGGAGCAGACAAACAAAGGATTTGAAATTGCTTAAAAAAGATTTCAAAACTGAACAATAATTAAGAAAATTGAGAATTGATTTCGTTATTAATTTAAAAATTAATTCATTAAAAATTCAATGAAAAATTGATAAAAATTAAAAATTCAATCAAATCAATTAATTTAAAATTATTTTATTCATAAAAATTAAAATTATTAAAATTGTCTTATTTTATTTAAGTTAAATATTAAAATATATTTTTATTATATTATTAAATTATATTATTTTTTATTTTTTATAAATATTTTTAAATTATTATATTATTTTAAAATCTTTTAAAATAATTTAATCAAATTGTTTCAATCAACTAAACCTATCAGATTAAAAATTAATTAACATATCAAATTCAATCGCCATTTAATTTTGAAAACATTGGAGTGAAATGAGAGCTAAGACAATGGCACTCGCAAGGGATAACAATTTGAGTGATGTGGTGAGCTAAGGCTAACAATTTTGTATAGGATCTTATTAAATGATACGAACATAACATGTAATTAAATGAATTTAAATTTCATATAAATATATTCACAATACAAAAAAATAGGTTTAAACAAAATGATTTGTCTAACTCGTAATAGATATAATTTATTTAATTGAGTTAATGAATTAATATGTAATATACGATATAAAATATATACATTTAAACACGATATAAGTAAATGTGCTTATATATTAGAAAATATCTTTAAATTTAATCATATATTTGTTAAGATTTTTAATCTCTACTCTTTATTTTCTTAATGTATAAATATTGTTTTAATTCTTCTATATGTTTTTAGGTTAAATGAGTATGTTCGTATTATGATTTATTAGTATCTATTATGACACGATTAATTAAACGGTTATATGGAATGTGTTGTATAATTTGCTTCATAAATATGTTCATATTAAGGTTAAATGAATTAAGATAAGGGTAGCAATTTTGGTGATGTGGTGTGCTTTGAGTGGCTGAATTATTAATCAAAAATACTTTCTGTCTAAAAAAAATATTAATTATTTTTTTAAGATGTTTTAAAATATGTCTATTTTCATTAATTATGATCAATATTCTCAATTTATCATTATCAATTGTTACACTAGTAAAATATATTTATTTTTCCATTATATATAATTAAAGGTACAAATAAAAAAAAATACTTTCTCCATTCTTAAATATTTGATGTTTTTGGTGTTATTAAAAAATTAAGAAACTATTAATTAGAGTAAAATCACTAAATTACTTTTTTATATAAATATTCAAGTTAAATACATTAATTATCTCTTAATAAGGATAACGATGAAATTGAAAAATTAAAATTTTATTGATATTTTAATGTGATACATATTTTGAAAAACAATTTTAAAAAAAATCAGACATTTAAGTATAAAGAGAATATATTATAAATTGTAAATTGAGAAAATATTAAATATATTTTTTAAATAATATGAACAAGAGCAGGTGGTAACATTTTTGAACAGAGGTGCTTCTTTCTACTGGTCATTGAGAATTGATCCAGGGCTATTACTGGGATATCATTCAATCATGAACTTTTAATCTTGATCTATATTATTTTCACTTACAGCTTGATTAACCGGTTATCGAAATTAAATCAATGAAGCTGTTTTTATTTAATGAGCATTGAAATCTGATCACATATGTTTTAAGCCAACTTTCCTCTTTTCTAATTACAGATGCATTGGTGATTGTGCAACATTCAAATCTTTATTGCGATCTAATACTTGAGATTTAATGCTAGACGTTATAATAATGATCATGATCTTTGGTGAATTTTAATTTTATTAATCCAAACAAATATGTTATGTTAAAGAAACATAAAAAATACAAGGTAAATGTTTTCATAACAATAATGACATATTATATGATTTTCGAATTATAATTGTTCATAAAATATTCAAATTAATCAGATAGACATTTTAGATCCTTATAATTTGTGAACTCAAAATAATTAATTCATTAGTATCACAGTCTCGCAACATTTTTCTATACATATATATATATATATATATGCTAGAGAAAAATAATTTGTTTCTAATCTTACATCAGGAAAAGATAGAATTTTATGTTGAAATATAAAGTTATTTCATTAATTTAGAAAAGGACAACTTTAGATGAAAATTTAAACAAAATTTAATTGATTATTGAATATATATATATATATATTACATTGTCTTTGAGATAATATTTAACATACACATGCTTTTGAAACGTATGTTAAATGATCACTTTTTGACCTTTACTTAGCCTATAAAATTAATTAGTTTTGGTTTTTATTTTTTTTTACATTGTATTTATGATTAAGTGAGTTATATATAATAATTGTGACATATGTGAAATGAAAAGTAATAAAAATTAATTGATAATTAATAATAATGATAATCTATAAAAATAAAAATCGAACCAATTTTCATATTGTTCAAATTGCCCAAAACCTTTTTGAAATTGTACTTAACTTTTGAACTTAAGAAACACTTTCGAACGTAACTCTAAAAGGATGACAACATTATATATTAATATAAGATTCTAACCATTATCCAATTAATTTCAGCCATATTGAATAATGACTCTTGTTTTCTCTAGACCTCACTAGCGAGTTATTACATGTACCTTTGAATCCCTGATTCTCATTGCATAGTAACATAATAGTAATGTTATCGGTGTCATTTTGAAAAAAAAAAAAGTAAGATATTCCATTATTTTAATTTTTTGAGCGTAAAATTATAATCACTCTTAAGATTAAGTGTAAGTGCATCATAAAATAAAGATATAATAAATGAAGTTAAATATCAGATATTAACTAATTCAACGATCAAGTTATTAACTTGTCATAATTAGCGGTACATGCCACAATAGTACTGTATAATGACCCTACTTAAGGAAAATGAGGGGTAGCAAGGGGTGTAGAAACCTAGGCCTTAGTGTGACGTTCAGCTGGTTAAGTATATGCTCATAGGATCTTTGGTGTCGAATTCAACACCCATTCTTTCAACTCTTGTCGCTACTGAAAGGGATGAGATTGCTTTCTGTGATTTTCGTGTCAGTTTACCAGTGGACTCGATATATACAGGTATTACTAATATTTTAACCCCCAATGAAAAATTGTGAAACATTTGTTAGATTTATATGTTAAATTAAGTTGGTGTGCCTCGGAGAAAAAAAGAAAAAAGGTTGGAGTGCTGATATTTAGGTCCAAAAAAAAAAAAAGCTCCGGTATCCGCTTTCGTTGAGATAAGAGCTTGGTTACAGGTGGAGTGTTTCCTAGGTCAAGCCAAAAAAACTTTAAATATATTTAAAAATTAAAAAAAAATGTATAACCCCAATAATATTTGTCTAAAAAAAAGTAAGAAAGTTGTTCGTCATTTTTCACGTATCCGAATCAGTAAACTTCTTTAACCAGAAGGGCAAATGTTACTGTTATAATAAAATAAAATAAGTGTAGAACTAATAAATTTATTAACAATCACATAATCATGTATCGTAGTGAATTTCTTTTTTTTTTTTTTAAATATCCCTCAATCAGCTGAACGTGATTAATATATGTAACTTTGTAAAATAAAACAATTTCAGAAGTGTTCAATGACATATCATCTAATTAACTTTCTAACGAATGTTATAATGTGTCAACACGAATATAGTTAGAATGAATAATCCTTGAGTTTAGCTAAGTAACACTTGGCAAATCATTAGTGGGTCTAATTTTTATATTTATTTTTTGAGGTAAGGGATAATTAAATCTCTCAAATTGCAAAGATAATCTATCTAAAATCAATGTTATTATTTTACAAGTACAAAAGGTACATCAAAGATATCAATTAGATACTTTACACTTTCATTTGCTACTCTCTTGATCTCTTTAATTCATTGATTTACTAACTTAAGCATGGGAGTATTCTTAAACATCTTAATACTCTTTTCTTTACATTTTTTCTTATGCAAGTTAGCCATAACAAACTCTATAAATCAAAGGCTATAAATATGAACATATTGTTGATGCATAAAGAAGTTTTTTATGCTTTATAATATATCTCTTTTTTCAAATAGATTTATTTATGCTAAATCTTGTAAATTTATGAAAATTATTTTTTCATAATCTATTAAGATATTCAAATTCAAGACAAGAATAGTAATTATTGGTAGCCAGCATCCATTAGTAGTTATTTTTTTTTTCTTTGCCCTAATATTAGTATTTTTTTTTATTAATTTGAGTTTTTTTTGGTTATTTTCAGACTTTCAGAATTTAATTGATTATTGATAATAGACCTTAAGTACAAATCGACTCTTCTTACCCGGGACAAAAAACAATCAACAACTCTAAAAATGAAAAGAAAATTGTTCAAATTTTAAAATAGGAAAATTTAACAGCGTTGAATGAAGTTCATGACTATATAATTTTTATTTTTCTTTAAAACCCAATAGCAAATGAAATTCATAAATTTTGACAGTTTTGCATTTCTATTGTCACTTAATTTTGAGAATTTTCTGCAAAAACTTTTCAATTTTTATATTTGTATCACTTATTCAATTGTTTCACAAAATTCAATCTGAAATTGTTAATGTATTATGTCACAAAATGATGAGACGCTAATATATAAATTTTAATGAAATAAATATATAAATATTAATCGGTCTGTGGTTCGGTTTGATTCAATGTAAAAAATTGTACTCCTAAATCCGGTCAAACTCGAAGAAACCGGCCAAAATTGGAACCACGTCAAATCAGTTTAATTTAAAATTTTATTATTTTTATGAAAAAATTTAAAAATTACATTATTATAATCAGATTTTAAATTTTAAAAATTAATTTTTATTATTTATTATATTATATATTTTTTCTAATTTTTAATATTTGAAAATATTATTTATATAGATTTTCAAAAAAAAATCATTGAATTGATCGAACTGACTAGGCCGAAAACCAACTTTCAGTTTTCGATTTTGTTTGAAAAACATTGACAAAAATTGATGATAGAATCTCGATAAACAGTAAAATTCACAAATTTTTTAACCGTCGGTCAGTCTAAGTATAAAAATAATAAAGAGCCGTATAACCAACGAATGCAATAAACTATTCATTTTGAAAGGAGGAGAAATATGCTTTCTTGAGATTCGAAGTCCGAATATATAGTTGTGAGAGTTAGTCTTAAATAAAAAATTATTCTTTTTGAAAGAATCATATGGCAGAGACGGTGTAATATCTTATTTTTGGGATTGCTTTGACAAATTAATCATATTTTCCCAAAAAAATTAATACTTTTATGTTGAATAGTAGATATTGTCTACTACTCTTTAGATAAATGACCAAAAAAAAAAAGAAAATATGAAGGATTTCTCACACTGTAATATTGAAAAATAGTATTGTGAATTATAATTTGTGATATTTTTTAAAGGAAATGGTTGTCCTGTGAGTGTGTGGCTCTTCGTGATATATTTGAATTTTCTTTTTTTTTTTCTCCCACAAAATTTTGTATTGAATTTAATTGAATATTTTTATATATAATTATGTCAAATTTTAATATTTTTTTCATTTTATATAATCATGTAACAATAATTAAAAAAAATTAAACACAATCTTAAATAAGTACTGTTATTATCAAAATCTTATTTAATATTCTATATATCAATGTGTAATAATAGAAAATAAATAGTATAGATATAAAAGTTGCTATATGATCAAAATATACAAAAATAAAGAGAATATGATTAAATTCAATATATAATTTATAAAAAAAATAAAAAAATTAAATATAATTTTAGATGCAACACCATTGTTCATTATGACAGTGATGTCACGTAACGATACTCTTTTTAAAAATATAAAAAAAATAATGAGCAATAAAAAAAGCGCTCATAATGAATAATCATCTAAAACCAATTTTGGTTATGATTAAAGATTAAATCATCTATAGAAATTAAATTGCAATCAATAAAAAGTGTAAATTCTAATTAACAATGACTTTTTTTAAAAAAATTGTGATCATTCATTCTTCCTATATAATATCTAACTTTATTTATAAATATGTATTCTGGTTAATAGTGGCTATTTTTTTTCTTTTATTCTAATCATTTATTATTTTTTATATAACATTCAACTTTATTTACAACATGTGAAAGAATAATTTATTATTTGAGCATTATAATTCTTAAATATACATCAAAATGTATTCAATTTATACTCAAATTTAAAAAATCACGCTACAACTATATGTTATATATTTATAGAGAATGTGTGATGCTAGTGATAAATCACTCATATTATTTTTATATTTATATAATTATAATTAAGGATGACACTTTCTAGAAAAAATAAATTATAATTAATAAGGAGTGAGATTTTGATCAACGGTTGCTTTTTCTTTGTTTTCTTTCATATGATATTCAACTTTATTTACAAAATGTGAAAGTATGCTTGGTTACTGAGTAATATATTATAATATTATATATATATATATATATATATTTAATTTACATTTAAATTCAAATACTCACATTATAATTCTGAAATATTTTATATATTCATGACACAAATGTGGTAGTAGCAATTAATCACTTATGATTTAGATACGATACATTACTTTTATAGTTATATGATTATAGTTAAGGATATTATCATTTAGTAAAGTTTGATTGCAGTTAATAAATAATACAAGTTTTGATCAATAATGGCTTTTTTGGGTTCTAATCTTATATTCTTTCAATAAAATATTCAACTTAATTTATAAAGTGTAAAGGAGTGTTGTTCGCGCATTATATACTTAAACATATACAAAATCGTATTCAATTTACACTAAAATTTAAAATTTCACATTGTAATTATGGAATGTGTCATATATTTATGGTGGAGGTGTGATATTAGCAATAAAACCATTAAATAGATACTATAACATATTAATACCATATGAATATCATTAAGGTAATACCATCTAGATAAGTTAGATTACGGTCAATAAATAGTGTAAAATACAGCGATTTTTTTTGGTTCTATTCACCTATTCTTTTCATATTATATTCAATTTTTTAATAATGTGTGAAAAAGATATTCCATTACTTGATCATTATAATGTCTAAATATACGCAGAAACTATATTTAATTTATATCAAGACTCTATTTGTTTTATGAAAAATGTTTTCCATATTTTCTGATATTTGGTATACTCTAAAAAATTAGTCAATATAACAATACTTTCTTGATCAAAGAAAAAATAAGCTATTTTAAGAAAAATAATTTTCATTTTAAGCAAAATGCTCTCTCTTTTGAAAGAAATGTTCTTTTAAAATTTTAATAAATTTATCTAGATAAAAAAATCATGTAAAAATATATATCTATTAGAGTACTTATTATCGTCAGTTATCCTTAACCACCAATACTTTTCACTGACTATTGCTAGACTAGTGAGACATATAATTTTTTTATTTTTAATATATTTTTACATTGAATAATAAATAACATGATTATAAAGTATTTTATAGTCTAAATTTTATAATTAAAAAATTTAAATATATTTTAAATGCTAAAAATATCTTTCTCAAAAATATTTTTTAAACATATTATGTTTTAAGTAAGAAATGAGTCTAAAGTTTACCCTGTAATTGAGTTTTACTATCATTTTTTTTGGAAAAAAAAAAAGTACAAATGCAATATATATATATATATATATATATATATATA
>CATIWR010542019.1:0-27066 GCA_949677035.1 Omphalea diandra
CAACTCCTTTCATTTCTTCTTGAGAGATTTATTTATTTCTGCAAAATCAACACTTATTTGAAATATTAGTGATGATCAATCTACTTTGTCAAGATCAAAAGAGGTTCTAGACTTAGGATTAACCATCCTAGTCCAACACAATTTAAAATACATATTTATATAAATATCTAAATATTTATGAGTTATAATCTTCCCACATATATCTTGCTATAGCGTCTCTAATCATTTCTCCTCTGCGTGCATCTTCACTACTATCTAATCGAGCACGTGGAACTTATACTTCTTGATTCATAATCTCTTGGTCAACCTCAGTAAGAATATCAAGATCCAAATCTGCTCCTAGCAAGTAATTATGCAATATGCAACATGCAAGTATAATTTTATTTTGAGTTCGGACACCATAATTTGGTTCAGTTTTACTTGTTATAATTGGAAAGTGTTTATTAACTACACCAAATGCAAGCTCAATTGTATTTCATAAATAAGCATGCCGAAGATTAAACAATTCCAGTTCATTTCTTAATGGATTCCTTGAGTACTCTTTCAAATGATATTGTTCTCCTTTATAAGATATTACAAGTTCATTCCTTAACATGTATCCACTATCAATAAGATAGTATTTTCCTATACATAAATATTTATGTTATTAGATTGACATAATTTAAATGTTGTAACACAATTTATAAATTAGAGTACTATTATAATTACCTTAAGGAATTTTCAAAGGAATTGCCCTAGATAATGCATTTTTTTAGAACTTTTGAATCAGATGCAATACCTTCCCACCTCGTCAACACGTAAGTAAATCTTAAGTCAAATGTTCATGCGACCAACACATTTTGTGATGCGAAATCTTTTCTCTCACGATATTTAAGTGGTTCACTATAAGGAACTTTCACACAAATATGGGTCCTATCAATTCGATGCAATCCTGAGATTAAATACATCATTTGCTATAGTTGCACATGAAAATGAAAAAATAATATATGTTAAGGAAATGACTTTTACCCTAAAGGATGGGTAAAACTTATCATTTGTGGTTATTTCTGAGGGAATCCCACTACCATATGGTTGTATGAGAAATTTATCCTCTACCATTATCATGACTCTTAAAACGTTATAGAAATGACGACTTATTATCTCCTCGGATCGGAAATGGAATACAATCTCGTTGTTGGTGACATTATGTCCTATAATATAAAGAGATTATGCGACTTATTCTTCCACACTAATCCTTAAAGTTGGTTGCAAACCCTCATCTTTAACTAAGACATCACATAAACCAATAAATGTCGCAGTACTCGTTCTTAGCATAAACCGACAGTGTTCGGTGCCTGCAAGCTTGGTCATTAATTATGACCTTGATCGATCTACTTCTAGTGTTATAGAAGAAGAAATCTGTATCCTTTGGTATCCTTTTGTTATATCAAACCAACATGTTCCTGTAGCAACAACTTGTGCCATATATGTAACAATTTTTCGTTGTAACTTTAGAAAATTACGATCTTCAGTAATGTCATCATCCATCTATGAAAATGAAATTAATATATCAAAACAATAACAACTAATCTAAATAAATAAAATATTATCTTACATCAATTTTATTTTTGAAGCCAATCATAAAATTATTATGACTCTTTTACATTTTTTAAGCCAGTACCTCCTTAATTACATTACAGAGATATTATTACCTGACATCAAATACATCTTTAATTTTCAAATTTAAATGCTACACATGCTAAAATTAAATTGTTTAAATGCTTAAATTTTGAAATTTAGTACATTTCACTGAAATGTAAATTAAAAAAGATACAACATTTTTAAAAAATTGATACTGAAATTTCATATCTCAACGAATCTCTTTCCCCCAATTTAAATAAAATTTTCTTTATAATTCACAATATACAAGAATAGAACCCATCAATTACCACAAAAATAGTTATACCATAAAGGGATTTCATAACAAGACATGATGTATTTTAGAGAAACCATGAACATCACAAGGACCTAATATTCTCTCCAATCACACTACAAGAGAAATGGTACATTTCCTTTGAGCAGGATATAGACGAATAAACTAAAAGATAAATGTTATAGTAGAAGATATAAATACCTCAATGCTCATAAAATTTCATCAATGCACGTAGAGAAAAGTTTTGTTAAATGATTCAAGTTATTTAAGTCAAATTCAGGTTATATAATGGGGGGATATAGCCCTCTGTATGTCTATACAAAATTTAATCATTATTTGGTTCTAACACACCTACAAAAATTACCAGCAAGGGATGGTTCCAAATATTAGCTAAAGAACAACAACACCACAATACGAAAAGAGAAGAGAGGTTGCATTTACAAATATCAGCATTGCTACCAGTAGGTTTTAACAAAATCCAAAAAATCCAACTCATACTATAAGGTTTTTAACAAAAACCAAAAAATCCAACTCATACCTCATCTCCACTGGGGGAAAATATTATCACAGTCAATAATAAGATAATTATACAAAATCAAGTAATGCCAAGAAATATCTTTTTATCAATACTACAAACTAAAAAAGGATGAATATCACCTATGACCAACCACCCCATTCGTCCACCTGGCAAATAGTTCAAATGCTTATAATGCATTCATAATTGGCATCAAGTTCATTTGCACTTAATCCACTGGAGAATGCCTTTTTACTGACATAATCTATAGTCAATTATTTCTTTTTCTTTCAAGTGGTTCATAAAAGTATAGCAAATTCGTATTTACAAAGAACGACATATCTTAAACTTGTTTCTAATCCAAATAAAGATATCTACATGATTAAGAATAGTGTCATTGTAAAAGGCCCAACTGTTATACTAGAGAGACATAACCAAACAACTATAAATCATTGCAATGTCTATCTAGTTCAAACTAAAGAAATATAGGAACACGCTTAAACCAAGATAATATGGTTTATAACATAAGCTAAATGAAAAATAACTAGACAACACAAACATCGAGAACTAAGTTGAAACAAACTAAGAAGTTTGTCTAAAACATACATAAAACATAATATCTAATAAATAAATCTTATGATCCTTAAAAGCTTCCTCAAATTTAGTGATAGAAGACTTTTAGAACATGAGGGAATGTGCCTATCAATCTCATAAGGCTTTAAACTAGATGATCCTGTTAAATAAGATAACCAATAACAACACAATTTGTGTGTGATCAATTATGACTCTTCTGCTGAAAAATAACTAGGAAACAACTCCTAATGTTGGCATTATTGTCATTTTAATTAGAAAAAAAAAGTGAAAACGCCATTCACATAACAGAAATATAATTGCAACATCGGTAAAAGATAAAGGAAATTATCAATAATAATCAGAATGTTAACCAACCAGCTCAAACAAATGAAAAAAAAAATCCCTTTTATTGGCACCAATTGATGTTTTTTAACAAATCCCATCAACAAAAACAGAAAAATAAGACGTCAAAAATAAAAATTATTTAAATTAATAATCAAATAAAGAACATCATGCCTTTAAGCTAAATGATAATATGACAATTAAGGAAAAAAGATAAATGATTTACATGATAGGATTGTTCTTCGACGGGAGAAGGACCTTAAGCAATAACGACAACTATAGAGGTGGCAAAGTGGTAGCAACAACGACAGCTATGGAGTACCAAGGCAGCATCAACTACTATGGAGGTAAAGGCAACGACGATGGAGCGAATATGAGATCAAAATAGAGTTTGTGTTGACCTTGGTGTTAGTTTGCTACCACTTGCCTAAAAAGAACCCTGAGGGCCAAATAAACTATCTATCTTTTTCTTCAATTTGAAACCTGTAGAAACACTCTGATTTGGAGTGTTCCAATATAGGGTTGGGGTGGGTTTGGATGAGTTTAACAAACTCTTGGGAACTAGTCCATTCCACTTCAACACCCCCTATCCAAACATAAAAATCATTTTATAAATCAGTCTCTTCCATTCCATTCACTTCTAAACACCTAAGCCAAACAATGTGATAAAGAACACTAGTTCGTTCAAAAAATGGCTCATCGTTCTTTCCTACACACTAGTCGTTACATATTTTTATTTGAATTGTCATATTTAACTAAATAGTTCATAATAATTGATCCATTACACTATATAATCTTTGCATTAATTTTTCTTTAAATTCATGCAAAATATTAATAATATGCTCAATTTTACATTAAAATTTTTGTTCATGTCATATTTAAAATACATATAATAAAATAAAATATTAAGAGTTTCACAAATGAAAAAATATATTAATTAACTAATATATACCATAAATTAAGTATATTCAAGAGAAAAATACTCAATAAAGTCATTTAGTTTGCAACATCTTCTCTATATATTCTCTAACAAAATCATTTGTTTCAAAAGTCTATCATTAACCCACCACAAATTATGTTACTCCAATGCTATAGTCATTAGGGATTTGATGCTTCAAATTAATCATTCATTAAAAATTAAGAGCTTTAAATCGATTAAAATGCATGGAACTCTCCAAATATATTAAATTTAAATATTTTCTTTATGAATCAAGTAGTGGTTATAAGTGATCTTTAATTGTCATAGTATTCATAAGTAGTGATTGTCTTTCTAATAGATATCATGCTTGTCTTTGATTTTCCTCGCATCTCATATGAGATTTAGTTGAATGTTTTTTATGATTTTACCTCAACCAGACATACTTTAGATGAATCCTTGATATCACTAACACACTCAACACTGCATATAACAATGAAATTCTTGTTGGTTTTTAGTTATTTGAATATTGTTTTTAAAACCTCATTTTCATTTGTCATTTTGTCAGTTTTATGTTATATGTGTTTAATTTTATGCTATAAATTTATTCATCATCAATCAATATGATGAATATGCCTAAATTAGGTAATTGATATCTTTGTAACAAATCGTCAATGCTCTTAAAATGGTGCTTACTGGATCAAGTATGGCAAAAAGAAAAAGCTTAAATTTTGTTATTTGCATCTTTACATCGCAAGTCTCATACAAATTGTACATTATTATTATTATTAATTCATGAGAAATGAATATTGTTTTTATTACTTTTAATTATTTGGATATGAGATTGCGTAATCACGAACATCAATAACTCAAATTAGGTCATTGGTGTCTTTGTAACAAACTATTGATGCTCTTAAAAATGGTGTGCATTTGGTCAAGTATGACAAATTATATGTTATTATTATTAGTAGTAGTGGTAATTCATGGGAAATGAATATTATTTTATTAGTTTTAATTATTCAAATATAAGATTATGTAGTCATGAGGGTGAAAGGCTTTGAGAATTGTAATTATATTTTTATCTTTTAAAATTATTTAGTATATTTTTAGAGTCTTATTCTTTGATTAGTGAAAAAACAAATTATATTGATGAAAAGACTTTTCAATGCAATGAATTAAAATGAGAGATATTAATTTGTATGCATTTGAAAAATGAATAATGATTTAATTAATTATAATAAATCACGAGAGTTTTAATTGTCTTTTTATTTTATGACTTTTTTTAATACCTAATTATACACATCTTGTTGGCCTAGGGCACCAAGAAGGGGGTTGAATTGGTGGTTGATTAAAAAATTAAAATGAAAGATAAATGTGTTTAAGAAGTTGAGAAGGAGAAAAGAAAAATTGACACAAGTGTTTATAGTGTTTCGGGTGTTAACAAACCCTACGTCCACCCCTTCAATTCTCTCCAATTAGGTAACTCATCTGGTGTTTCTAAGCTCACACCAAACTTTTACAATTTGTGTTTATGGCTCACACAAAAACCTTACACCTTGTATTTTCTAAGCTCACACAAAAAACCTTTCATAAGTGTTTTGCAGGCTCGCGCTAAAACTTTTCATAAGAATTTTGACTTTAGGCTAACTCTCAACCTCTTTGCAATGGTGTTTATTGCTCACACCTAACAATTGACAACACATAAATGAGAAAAAAAGATTGAGCAGTAAATAGGCAAGAGTTTGGTTACAAATTAATGAATTATCTTGCATTTATATTTGTTTGGTGGAGTATTTATAACTCATATCCACCAAAGAGACATTAGTCTACAACTATCAATAAATCTCTAAGATGTGCTAAGCAGATTTAGCATTAAATGTTTGTCAGGTAAATACCATTTTGTAGTCGCAAATTTTCAATTTCCATTGTGGAGCCAAAAATTTCGGCGAAAAACCCTGTTTGTGTCTAACGACTAGTCTATGTGTCAGTTGTCCATGAAAATATAGTCATTGTTCTCTAACCACTACCAAAATTCACAGTCATGAGATAACTGTCTTGGGCGCGATTAAGACCCCAAATTTCTCTGTTTGATGAGAAAACTACAACTTATTGAGTTACAGTTGCTACCAAATATTAGCCATTGCGAGTTTTGATCTTCAACGATTACTTAGAACACTTGGCACATTGTAGTTGTGGCTTTGGTTCCCTCCATTTCACTATGAAAGTCGTGGTCGCGAATCGTTACGCGATATCCATTGTGAATTTCTTTATGACTCAAGCTTTACTTCTTTCGGCTATGTCGCGGTTGCAAATATCCCTGCGAATTCCTCTGTCCTAACTTTATCCATCATTGTGACTCATTCGCGGATGTGAATTATAATATACACATCGCAAATTAGAGTGATCTTTACAAAGTTGGAGATTTTGAACTCTATCTAACTTCCAATAAAAAAAAGTAACTTATAAACTGTAACACAATACTTAAATGAAAGTATTAGTATTGATTAATCTCTATTGTCAATATCAAAAAAGATTCATAACTTAAGTTAAACCAACCTAGTCCAACGCATCTAAACATATGTGTGTTAATGACAATATTTTTCAGACTTACCTTTATTAAGTTGGTTGTATTGAAAGACTTGAAATTTGAGTTGTTAGTTAATATGAGTTAGCTACTCAAATTTGAAACAAAAGAAAATTGGTAAAAAATTAATGTTTCGATCAATTTAGATCATTTGAATATGTTTTTTTTAAAAAAATTTAGATTCTTTTTAAAAAAATTTTAAAATATATCTATATCTAAAAATTGTCATTAATAATAAATATAATGATTTATTTTATTTTATATTTTTAGATAGAGTTGTTATAATATGATTTTTTAAAATTTAGATTCTTTTTAAAAAAAATTTCAAAATATATCTAAAAATGGTCATTAATAATAAATATAATGATTTATTTTATTTTATATTTTTAGATAGAGTTGTTATATTTTTATAGTGATTACAACTTTTGAATTTTTTTAAGCAATAAGTTGTTTTAGAAATTTGATTATAATACAACTTTATAAATATTTAAAATGATAAATCATCATAAAAAAATTGAATGTGATTTATTAAAATGATTATTACTTCAATTATTTTATAATATCTAATATTTAATGTGATAAAATAATATGTATTATTTTTAATGAAAAATATTTATTTCATATTTGTAATAATTATATACAAATAAAAACTTTATTTCCAAAATTAGTATTTATAAAATATTATATATGTATTATTAAATTAATATATGTTTATCAAAATATATGTTTTTAATATATTCTAAAATATTAAATGATTCCTTAAATTACATTTTGATTAGACATCAATTCAACCATAATTCGAGTTATAATTCGTGATCCTTTGTTTTGGCTAGATAAAAAATTGAGCAGTTTTTAAAAATGTTGATTGATGTTTTTTTTTTTTTGTTGTTGTTGTTGAAATAATCTACAACATAAAATTTATTTATTTTTTAGGTTTTAGATAAATTTGCAATTTACAAATTTGGAGATATTCAGTGATAAAATAATAAATTTAGGAATTTGGCGTCATTTTCCCTTTTTTTTTTTGTTTTTTATTGTGTGATATTACACAATAAAATTTTATTTTTATTTTTTTAAGCTTCATTAGTTTATAAATTTACAATGAGCTCTACATATATACGACAATTCATTTAAAATGAGTTTCATATATATATATATATATATCGGGAAAATGCTGCCTTCAACTTTTTTAAGATGTCAGTTATATATATATATATATATATATATATATATATATATATATATATATATAAAGCAAATCTTTGTGGGCCATTAAGGATAAAATTTAAAATTTCGACCTAATTAAAACAAATTGTAATATTTGGTGTGAGCACACCCATTTTAAGAGTATGAAGTAATAATTTATATACAAATTAGTCTTATTTTTGCAATTCATATTAAATAAATTTTCTATACTAAAATATTATATAGAAATAAAAAGTATAAGTTTTCTAACATGTTAAAAGTTACTTTTTTATTTTAAAAAATTAAAAATTTATTATATTTTATCAGAATTATTTGCAAATATAAAATTTAAAATATATTGTCAACAATATGTATAATTTGAGACTTATTTATTTATATATAAATTAAAAAAAAACAAAATAAATTAAAGTTCTTTAACACTTTAAGAGTCACCCTTACAATTTTTTATGTTCTAAATCTTTTAAATTATTTTAATTTTTATCAATTTTTTTTTGAATATGATTTCAAAAATATATCATCAGTAATATGTATAAAACTTTCTTTAGTTAAGATAATTTTTTTAGGTGATATTAATGTACATATAGTTTAAAAAAGTTCAAAACTTACAAATTTAAAATTAAATTATTAAATTCATAAATTTATTAAACTCCCTCATTTATAATAAATTACAAATAACTAAAAATTATTTTAAAAATAACAAAAATATAGATTTGTTAAATAAGTGATTTTAAAAAATGACATAATATATAAAATAAATTTTCTATATTATTTATTAAAATAAAAATTTATTTCATGTATCAATTAAAAGATAATTATTTAACTTTCAATATTTAGTATTAATTAATATAACAAATTTAATCTTTTATAAATACTTTAATTTTAGTTTTCATCAATATATAATATACAAAATTTTAAAAATAAAATGATAATTATTAAGAGTTTTTGGAGAAAATTTTGAGATAATATACAGGAGTGGAACTTGGTAGTAGTGGAGGGGCCATGGCCCCCAGAAACTCTTAAATTTCATCAATTTTATTCATATGTTTTTGTATAAAATTTCAAAAAAAATATCTATTTGGCCCCCTTAAATTCTTATGATTTATTAATTTTGTTCATAAATATTGTACAAATTATATATATATATATTTCAAAATTTTAAAAATTACATATTTTCTTTATAAATTTTGTATAAGATTTTTCAAATTATGTATTTAGTCTCTTTAAAATTATAAAAATTACATTTATTCTTTATAAATTTTGTACAATATATATATTCTCTTTTTTATTTTTGGCCCTCCTTAATTTAGAACTTTGGTACCGCCCTTGATAATATATCAAGTAAAAAGATTAATTTTTCTTTTGCTTTGGCTATTACATATTAAATACAAAAAATAAAAGAACAAAAAAGCAAATTAAATAAGATTAAAATCAACAACACATCATATCAATCAATCAATATAGATTATTAATTTCAATCTCATATATTATTTTAAATGATTACTTGTTATTTATTAAATAATTTATTAATTATTACTAAAAGAGAAACTATTGATGCCATCATTATACAGGTGTCAATTTTTCTTTGAATTATTTTCCCCTAAATGTAATTTCTTAAAAAGAAATTTAAAAAATTTAGATAATAATTCACTTAATTTTTCTATGCAACGTTGAAAACATTATTAATATTCCTATGTAATCACTTCATTTCTCCATGCAAACCTTAAAAATATACAATTAGTTTGTTTAATTTTCTATTACAAACCGTGTAACTCATGGATATAAACTAGTTATATCTAATACAGTCACATATATCAAAATTATATTTTTACATATAATATTAAAAAACTCAATTGTCATAGTAAAAAAATTATAAATTAGAAATTAAAAATCTAAAATGTTAAAATTCTAAATAGGAGATCAATATCACATAAAAAATATTATGAGTAGGGAATTAAAAAAAAATTTAAAAGTAAAAATTATGTATTATTTCTAAATAAAAATTAGAAAAAATTTAAAAAAATTATAAATAAGAAACTAAGATATTATGATAAAAAATTAGAAAATTCTAAAAAGAAAAAATTTTAAATAAGAAATAAAATTTTAAATTAATTTTGTTAATTATTCAAAATTTTATATATATGAAGGCAAATAGAAGAATAATAGATTATCAAAAATTATTTCGTTTAAGTTTAATAAATTTTTTCTTAAAATTATGTCATATAACATTAAAAATGTAAATCAATAAATAATCTTTTGTCATAATTATCTCATATATATATATATAATTTATAATTTTATATTAATTATAAAATATCTAATATTATTTATTTGATTGATTATCATTAATTATTTTGTTCATATTTAATAATTTTTTAAATTATATCACATAAAATTAAAAATATAAATCAATAAATAGTTTTTATAACAACTAATGTAGTACATAACTATAAATTTTAAAAAATTTATTTCATTACTTAACAATAACTCTATAAAATAATAATATAATCTCATTATTACTTATACATTAATTTTAATTTATTAATATTAAATTTATTTAAATTTTATTATTATAAATATATCGCGCAATACTCAGCTTACCATTAATTTAGTATATACCTTGTTGATAACAATAATAGAGAAACATGGAAGAAAATAATGCCAGGCTTTATTCAAAACTCATAAAATTTAAGTAAATTATTGATAAAAAGAACTGGCGGGTCATAACTTTAGTTGCATCAAATAGCTGCTCATTTTATTATTTTGTTTGGTTAATTTAACTCCTCCAACAAGGAGTTAAAGTCCCCAGCTAAAAATTTCAGAACTTTCTTTCAAAATATTGGGATTTTATTTTTTCTATACATATTAAATAAAAATATTTATCTTAAAAACGATATTTAATTTCTTATTTTGTGCACATCTAAACATTGCCACAAAAGTAATAATATTCAGTATACGGCAAGAAACAGTGAAATATTTTCTAATTCCCAGTACAAACAATGGAGCCCTGACAAACATTGATTACCGCCAAAATCCCAATCAACATTTCCCGCCAAAATCCTAATACCTTCAAAAAATATAAGTTCCCCTCCTCCCAAATCGTACTCTCAACTAGGCTCCACAATGGTCTCTGTATCTCCCGCAACCAGTCCCAACCCAAAACCTAAAAACTAAGTCCAAAAATGCATACAATATTGGCGGAATTCAAGTGGAATTCCCGTACCAACCGTAAGGAACGCAGCTGGCGTTCATGGGAATGGTCATTTTCACTCTCGATCGAGCCCAGACAGACAGTCATTGCCACGCGCTACTTGAGTCGCCCACGGGTACAGGGAAGTCCCTCTCTCTTCTTTGCTCCACTCTCGCTGGGCAACAAAACTGCAAGTCTAAGCACCAGAATGCCAATCTCGCTCACTCGAAACCTGATCCCGAGGCAATGACCGATCCTCTCGCTCACGGCAGTGGATTTATTCCGGAGACCCAGCCTTCCAGTAAGCTTCACATACCAAACCCTAATGTCTTGGCTCAAAAACAGAAAACGAATGGTTAATTTGTGGATGTGAATTGTTCGATTACCTAAATGCTTGATTTATCTTATTAGGTATTCCACCTTCTGGAAATGTGGAGTCTGCAGCTTAAGCTGCCGCAGGTAACAAAGGTCAAAAGAAAAAGGCTCGACCAACCATATATTACTCATCGTAATTTTTTTAATCTTGCATTAACATCAGCAATGAATTATCCTCTTCCTCTCAGTAACTTTTTATAATGTAATTTTATCATTCTTTAAATATCTGATTGCTGACTTATTTTGATGTCATTTGACTGGAAAATCTCTTTATTTATGTAATTGTATATAAGGATATGAGTTTTTCCAGTTTTATTACTATTTACACCGCATTTTTCAGTTCTAGGTTCTTAGACTGTACTGTGCAAATTGTTCAAGTCAGTAAAGCACATGGAATGATTTGTAGTGTATGGAAAAAATCAAGTCAGTTCAATCAAGGTACTGACCTAAGCGGGGGAAGCAGATTCCGTGCTGTAGAGTTAAGGAGTTGAGCTTCAACAGTACATAAGAAAATTATATCAATTGTTAATGCGAAAAACACAAAGTGAGCTGCGTTAAGTCGGTAGATAATAGATATCAGCAGTTGATGTGGAAGGATAAAGGCTAAGGATGGGCTTGGGCTGTTGTCATGGTGAAAATCTCAAAAAGCATATTCTGTGGTTCAAAAATGTGTAATGAGTTGACATCACAAAGAAGCAGCAAGTTGCCATCTTTGCTTGAGTTCGATTTATCTACAACAATTGATATTTTGTATCCATATTAATCTACTTCTTCAAGTTCAACTCTGTTGGTATTGTTTAAGTATTCTAGCTGCTGTCATACTGATTTATGTCCTTCAAGCATTGTACTGCTTTATGTTGTTGCTCCTCGGATTGAGGCTATTCTTGTAGAGTGAAAACTTTATGGTTGTTGACAGTAGACTTGCTTATTTACCACTGATTTAGGTATTTTAACATTAGATATTGGTAGTTGCTTGAGTCATCTTATTAAGTACATTTGCTTGTGCCATCAAGCTGTTTATTTACTTTCTCACTGATATATATTATGTTAGTAGTTGCTTAAGTCGCCTTTGTACTTGCTTTTGCCCTCTAAATTTTGTATCTACCATTTTCTAGTATTTGATTTGAAAGTATAATTATTCATCCAAGTTATCATCTACCATGAGCTTATGTGAACACAAATTGAAAGATTGTTAACTTCCTGATCTTATCTTGAGTCAAGACAGCAGATCTTCCGACCTAACAGTAGAGGGAAACAAGAGGAAACAATTACGATATTGTATTTGTAGCTTATGCTTATGGAATAGTTATTTTTCAACACTTATGACCAAGTATTATTACTTGCCAACTATCATTGGGTTCAGATTCATACTTAGAAAGGATGGAACTTGTCTTGGCCGAAAGATATATATTGTGCTTTTTCTGAGAAAGATGACATGGTGGGTATGTCAATTTTTTTAAAAAAAATTTCGCATGGAGAAGCAATGATATGATTCATTAGTTCAATGAAATTTTATTTTCTTTTGTAGGACCCATGCACAAATTTCTCAAGTGATCCGTGAATATCGGAAAACTGCATATCGGGTGCCAATGGCAGTATTGGTAAGTTTATTCCTACAGCAGCTTAAACTAAGTCCGATTATGATTATTGTGCATTGGAATTGCAGTTGCTGTGGTATTTACTGCTTATTTTTGTTCCGTTCCCTCCATATGAATTTGCACCATCGGAAAGCACTGCTTAAATTCAAGTTGAACGATCTTTTAGTTTTTAAAAGGATTGTTCTTAATATGTCTCAAATGTTATTCTCATTAAGCTTACAATGAATGTCAATTGAAGTTCATATTTTTCAAATTAATCTTAAAATATCATTAGTATCAAATATTTTTATGTTATTATCCTTTCTTTAATTTGGAGGTTGTTTATGGGGCTTCCAGGCTTCAAGGAAGAATTATTACACTAATGCAGATGTAAATGGGAAGGAGAATATTGATGAAGAATGGTACATTTTTAAGGTTAAAAATCTTTTTCTTTTATAAAATATATATCCTTTTTTTTTCCACCCTGAGATATTTTGTAAAAATTTCTCACAAGTTTCTCTTGAGGAATGGAGATGCTGTGTGTTTGCAATTCAAAGAAGTTAATTGTCTTACTATGTATCATTATTTTATCTATTATATTTATCATACAAAAATTACTTCCCACGAGCAGAAATGCAAATAAAGTAGAGCTCATCCATCACTTCAAAGAGGACGTTGCCGTGAGGTGCATGATATTGAAGATCTGGTTAAAATTGGGAAAGTTGTTAAAGGTTTATGTTTTATTTTTGAAATCTTTTCACACAATGGTTCCAAAGAGTTCATTTCCGTTTAATATCTCACAAACTTGTATTCATTTTTTTTTCCCCTTTTCAGGTTGTTCATATTATGCTGCTCGCAATATGGCAGATGATGATCAATTAGTTTTCTGCCCATACAACTACATAGTTAATCCAGTCATCTGTGGAGCAATGGATGTACAAATTCCAGGAGCCATTCTTATCTGTGAGCCCAGTATGTCTTGCAATTTTTTGTTCAATTGCTGAGAAAAAAAAAAAGCAAGAATTTGACAAAATTTATAAATTCCACATCAGTCATGCTGTGTCAATGTAAAATTTACTCGTATGAATTATCTGTGCTAAATCTGCTACCTTTACTGTTTTCTTTTGTTCTGAAACTTCAAACTGTTGATTACCTAGTGTTTTCTTGCAAATTTGTTAATTTTAGTGGCATAATGCCTTCAAAAACAGAAGTTCTTTGCATCTTCTGAACATAAGACCTTCAACATCTTCTTTTCAGGCTTTATAAACTCACACATCTGCTATGTTTGTAGCATCTGATGCATGTATTAGCTATTAGATGTCTGCAAAGTGGTGCGAGTATTTGAAACAATGTATCATTGTTAGCAGCCATGTTGTCCTGAGTGACTAACTTGTGGTTGGATTTTTTTTGTTCGTTCAAGTCAGCTTTCAAGTCTTGTTTCTTACTGAATGATCCCCATCTGCAGCAATATAGAAGATATGGCTCGTGATG
This sequence comes from Omphalea diandra, assembly GCA_949677035.1. Classification (NCBI taxonomy): domain Eukaryota; kingdom Viridiplantae; phylum Streptophyta; class Magnoliopsida; order Malpighiales; family Euphorbiaceae; genus Omphalea; species Omphalea diandra. Next base: position 14,678 of record CATIWR010542019.1, read on the forward strand.
CTGGCAGTGGGGATGTTGAAGAAGATGTTTTACTCAGTAGGTTATGGACATGTTAGCTTTCTGTTTCCTACTTCAATCATTGTATTGCTTATTGTTGTCACACATTGTCAAAGAATAGCAGACGGGAATTACAGGAACTTTGTATGCTTGATCCCTTAATTTACGTACCATTACATGATGTGAAACAGGTAACATTAATTGTACTTTACAATTGTGGAGTGTGGAAGTTTCACTGCTCATTTACCAACTGATAATGTTTCTGAAAAATGTGTAGGACCTGTTAAGTTGGATGAAGCAGAGGAAAACCACATTGCAGAAGTGTGAATTTCAGCACTATTTCTCTTGGTGAGTTATATTGTTTAATATTTTCTTCCCTTGTTATGCCAATGTTTCTACATATCATGAAATCCTTTTTTGGTTTTTTGTCTTGTGTATGTATTCTTTGGTTCAGACTTTATCCACACCTTCTTGCTCTTATTGTACAATATGTACATAGCATCCTTATGTTTTTCTTTGCTTTGGAAAAGAGCAATGCATCTTTATTGCTTAATTCAATAGACTGCTTCTTTATCGGCTTGAATTGCTTGAAACTGTAATTAATTTTTTGCACCATTGCTATGCATTATAGTTGGACTGGTGATAAGGCTCTAAGTGAGCTGCAAGAGGCTAATATTTCACAGCAGTGCTTCCCAATTTTGCTGGATTGTGCCACAAAGGTTTGTTATTGCCATTTTCATGGGTTTGATGCTTGTCATTTGCTTGCTATTGACCATTTACTTTGTCTATCAATCCAACCTTGGTTAAGGCAATTAAAGCTGCAACAGATACAGAAGGGGACACAACTCATTTAAGTGGCTTGTCAGTGATAGTGTTGGAAGGTATGGATCAACGCCATGTACTTATTTAAGAGCCACTGAACTTTGACATTTTGACTGATTGCTTCTGAAATGTGTAAACAGGGTTCTTCTCTTCACTTACTTTTTCTTAAGAAATGGATGTCATGTATGTGACTATCAGCTTGCTTTGCAACAATAGTTTAAAGGAGATAGAAGTAAGTGATCAATACAGTTATTTGTTGTTGGATATCATAATACAGTTGTTTATTAGATAGGATCATAGGACCTTCATTCGCAAATAAGTTTTCCTATTTGATGAAGAAACAATAAGAAACAATATATTCTTATATTGTTATTTATGATGATTGTATGTGCAGAAAATCCTATTGGCGATTGGACGTATACATTAAGTTTGTGGTGCTTAAATCCAGCTGTTGGTTTTAGAGACATTGCTAGTCTTTCGTTGTCAGTCATTTTAGCATCCAGGTGAGCTCAAGGCATTAATATGTTTCGTGCTAGTGATTCAGCTTGTTTCTTTTATCCTTAATCATTGCGATATGTACAGATAGCTCATATTTAACTACTTATATAATTGCATCCACTTTCTTTCTAAGCAATCTGTTAGCCCAATAGTAGTGATTGTTACTTGTGTGTGTGCAATTGGCTTATTAGATTCTTGATTAGTGTTCCAAGTTCCAAGCAATTAATCATTAACCTTTAATATCACTTCTTTCTATGTGCAAATGGGCAGTTCTTTCTTCTATAGTCTGTTATATGAGATATATTGCTCAAAATCTGACTTTTTAATTCACAATTTATCATGCATTTTAATAAAATTTTCAACTTTTCGCAAGTCAAAGAATTGATGTGACTGATTTTTTATTTTTAAACCAAATCCTTGTGCCATTGCCTTAGGTGAATGTGGCACATGCTTGTAAGATTAGAAAGGTGTATGAACCAATCAAATCTAAGTTGGAGAGCATGTCATTGCAGTTCTTTAAATTCATAATATCTTGCTGGATTTTCTTATTTTGAGCTAATAATAACCAGCTATATTGGATGAGGATGATTAAAACTATTAGAATATGTCTTCGCAAGTTTGTAGATAGAGTAAATTTTAATTTACTGCCATAATAGTCCATCATTATAATAACTGCCATAATAATACGCTAGCATCCTACATCTGTCCACTTATCTTTCAGTAGAAAAGAAGAGACACCACAGCGTATATCATGCCTTATTTAATGAAAATTCATTAAATTATTTTTGTGTATTTGATTTAGCCATTTCTATATATAATGTTCTATGTGGCTTCTTCTACTTAGGACTTTATCACCAATGAGTTCCTTCTCTTCTGAGTTTGGGATGCAATTCGGAACTTGTCTGGAAGCACTGCATGTAGTTGATACTGAATCACAGGTAAGTCTGACACATCCTTGTGTTATTGATCTTAGTTGTCACTTGTTCCACTACTCATAATGTTTATCAACCATTTACTTAAGGTGCAGGCTGCTGTTGTATCCACTGGTCCTGATAATTATGCATTGAATGCAAGTTATAGAACAGCAGATGAGTATGCTTTCCAGGTATATTATTTGTTGTATCGCTGATATTGTAAATTCTGAAATGAGTTTTCTTCTGTGAACGAGATATTATTGTCTTATTATGAAGGATACACTTGGCAAAACTTTGGAGGAAATTTACAATATAGTTCCAGCCAGCACTCTTGTATTCTTCCCAAGTTATAAACTGATGGAAAAGCTGTGCAATAGCTGGCGTGAAATTGGTCAGTGGTCTCGACTAAATGCAAGAAAGTCCCTTTTTATTGGTAAGATTTGTGGCTGTTTATATGCAATTGATTATCTACTTAAGAGTTATTCCTTCATAAAGTTCCATTAATGTTTTGTCTTGTATTTTGAGTAACCTTTTGGTATTATGGTTGGATATAACCTGGTTTGGTCGGCATCGATATTCCTTAAGTTCTTTATTCTTTTATCTCTTTTTGGAGATTTTCTAGTTGGATTTAATGTGCTAGTCTGTGTTGGTTAATGCAGAGCCAAGAGCAGGAAGCCAGGAGGAAGATTTTGACTCTGTTTTGAAGGGATATTATGATACAATTCATCAAGAATTTTTTTTTTTTTGAAAAAAAAATTGTCAACTTTCTTTAATTGTTCAATGTTATTGATCAGAGGTGTGATTAGGATATTAAAGCTGCATTTATGAAGGTGGAGACCAAATCATGTCTTGGTTTATACAATGATGTCTCAGTAAAATTCACAACATTGCACATAATACCTTCTTAGAGAAGTTGTTTGGTGATTACTGGCTTTATTGATATATTTGAACATGATATTGACTTCTCTTGAATTCTTGGAAGACGCTGTATACAGTATAGGTTTGACTATGGAGGCATTATCCTGTTAGGTAATTCTTTTGCTTTGATTTGCCATTGTTATTATTTCATGTAATCTAAGTTGTGGCATTTGCATAGGATATGTCAAACTTGGCCATGCCCAGCTTTTCAACTAACTGAATGTGTGCCCATTTATTTATTGAAATGAGAATCCGCTGCACCATTAAAGTTGGCTAACTTAAAAATCTTTATTCGGCTTGCAGGTTTAGTTTGGGGAATTTAGTTTTGTACTTTTTTCCCGTTAAAGATAATTATGACTGCATCTAAAAGGAGATGACAACCAGTCTTTTAACTATCTTTAAATATCATATCTAGAATGTTGCAATTAACTTGAACTTGGTTGGAAACTTCTTACAAGTAGATGAGCGTTATAAGAAAGAGCAGAACAGAATATACATTTCAAAGTGGCTAAGGAAATCTGTTTGCCAGTATGACAGCTATAACATGTCATTAGAAGAACTAAAATCCTTTTTTTCAGAGATGTTAAGGTTCTCTATACATCATCACGTGTTTTGCTTTTTACTGTGCAATTTTTTTTTTCCTATGGTTAAGAAAAATTAATAGATAAATATTACTATAATATTGTTTCTGTGTCTGAATTGCTTGTAGGAAAATGTTGGCAAGAAGATTGTAGACCCATTGCCAAATGCGGACGCTAATGATGGAAATAACATCCCTACTATTGATCAAGTCAAAGGGTGTAAAAAGAACAAAAATCAGAAACCAAACAAGTCTGATCATTGTAGAGACAAACTTCTCATTCACAAAGTGTGCTGGTACTTCTCTTAAATATGCATCCCAAGATGATGTTGGAGGACAGGCTTCTAAGAAAATGGATGATGATATTGATCATAGGGAAATTATTGACCTAGAATGTGATTTTCAGAAAGTTTCAAGATCAAGGTAAGAATTTCGTGCTTTTTAGTACCATTTCAGTAATTGGATTAACTACTAGTCTCTCGGTGTTGTCGTCTTTTTCTTTAGGATCTAGTTTTCAGTCCATTGGCAGCTATAAGATAAAAATTACTAGTAACATTTCATATATAACATTATAAGCTCCATTTCGTATGTAAAAATATTAGTTGCTAGCAGCTATAACGGAGAGCCAATAAAATAAATGCAATTGTGCTGGCCATTAAAGAAAATTAAAAGTGTGGCAAAACACAATACAAAATTCAATGAAAGATTGAACTGAAGATTTTGTCATGCTAAAGAATCTTTTCTTCTGATGAAATATGAAAATTTTATCTATGACTTGCAATATGAAAAGGTACATTTTCCTTGTAGGTCTTCTGAGGCATCTTCCCAGGAAGATCCAGAAATGACCCTTGTCAAGGAAACCCCTCTTATGGGCTGGAAGGAAACTGCAGCTAGATCAGTTTCCTTATCTAAGGATGGAAATTCTAGTTTAACCTCCATAGTTCAGGCCTCTGCTGAGTTTGCAGATCAAGTGTCATCCCATTCAGTGTCTCTAGCAAACACAAGCAAATCTCCTTTGGACGTCCAGTGTTCAGAGGTAGCAATTCCCAGAAAAGACTTAACGGCAAACATCTTCAGTTTGATACCAGAAGCAGAATCGACTCTTAATTTGAGTGTTAATTCTCATATCCAGAAAAAGAGGAAGACCATTGGCTTGACATTAGTTGATCTGATTGAAAAGCAATCTGATTCTCCAAATGCCCAAACTCCTGTCTGTGTTAAGTGCCATTAAGGAATGCCAATCGTAGGATTGAATTGATTTTTCTACTAACAGTGCAAAACCCCAGTCCATTACGTTAAGAAAACCGCAGTTGTTCCCTGTAGATAATCTCTTCTGACATCATCATAGACCAGAAATTACGAATTGTTTGTTCCCTCTGCAAAAGCCCCTTGGGTCTTCCTGAAAATTGATTATATGTTAGGTGCTTGTTGACTTCATCAAAGTTCACTTAATGTCTCTTGTAAAAGAAAGATTGGAGCATTGCACTGAGGATACATCGACATGCATACCTGTTCTCATGACTGATATAACATCAGTAGATCAGCGTCTCTACAATAGTACTCCTGAAGATAAGCCAGGACGAGGAGTTTGGTGTGAAGAGGATGGATGTGTTTTTAATTCTATCGTTTGCTCTAACTGTCTTGGAGTGCAAATTATGGCGACTGATGCATCAAATGTTCAATTACTTAACAAGGTGTGTTTTTATTGGGATATATATATATATATATATTTCTGACATTTTATTTTGATCATCTAGAAATTCAAAAACCTTGAAGCTTCAGTGGACATGGCATCACGACAAAAAGGCAACTTCGCAACATATGGTTTGCAAGATTTTTATAATTCCAACTTTTTGTGTGTAAGTAGCGTGCGAGTATGAACAATTCAAATCTTACTCTTTAAATAACTAAAATAGAATGTGAACAATTGCAAACTTGAAGAGTTGATTACCTTTGAGTTTGTATTTGAAAAAAGAGCTTTTTCCATTTAAATAATTGTTACTGATGGAAAAATTTAATGAGTGAAATACTAAGGGAACCATAACCAAGTAAGGCTTCACGATGCTGCAATCCTTCGCATAGTTGCAATGTGAAGAGTTAAGTTACTGATACATGCTCAATTCCAAGATGGACCCTATAGATGCTGAATAAGCTACATTTTTGATACGGAAGAAATGATGAAACAGAGAATGTAATTCTTTGTGGATTAAAACTGATTGGAGCTAAATTAATAATTTCTGTCGTACCATAATGATTTAGCTGGTTTCATCAAATATTCGATATTACATTCTAGGTGATTTGATATTAGATTGGCCAAAGGAGAGACCTGAAGGACTAATCAAGCATTCGCATGCCCAACTGGTTGACTAAACATAAAGGACTCAATTGAAAAATTGGATAAAAAGCTCCTAGACATATGTGACGTTTTGGTTCTTTTCTTTTGTTATTTATTAACATAGAATTGTATTTCTCTCTATAATTGCAGAATTCGCTATTTGACAGCCCAAGCATGGATAAAATTGCTGCTTTAAACTCCATTGATAGATTCTCATATTCACCACAGCAGAATTCTGGAGGCTGGAGGACTACAAAGCCATAGGTTAGAAATCCATACATAGAATGCGAGGAATTCCACCAGGGGTAAAGCTTACATTTCATTTCTCTTAGTCTGCAGCTAAGACTACCAAAGAGATGTCAGGTTTCGAATGGACAAAGCCAATATTGAAGCAGAAACCTGTACATTGCACATGACCAGCTTAGATGGGTATGCTCACTTCTTTTACTTGGAATCATAATTATTTTGATCAATATGAAAGTGTGAATGTCACTATAAATTATAGACATTGATATGATGGCACTGATACAACATGATATGGATGCAGAAAATTTTAATTTAAAAAAAATGGCACATAACTTGCGTGTCCACTGTACTGGAGAAGTTTTGACAGGGCAATCTGAAAACTTGACTAATTCGTGCTTCATTGCTCAGAAATTACCTTCTACAGAAATTGAAGCCTGCGCTCACTTCACTGCAGTTCTGATTATGTAGCTCTTATTAGTTGATAACTGGCTAAACACATGCCTTGAGGCGATATTGGCATTTAAAGGTAGTTGACCTCTGTGCAGAGGCAGAGTTATTGACACATTTTAACAGTGAAAAGAAGACTTAGTCCAGTATGTATATTCCTTGATTGGTAGGTTGCTCCAAGCAAAACAGCAAATTCCTCACTCTGCACTTAGGTAGCTATAGGAGTAATAATAAAGTGTAATGGTCAATATTCTCAAAAAAAAAAAAAAAAAAAGGTGCAATTGTCAAAGTAAAAGAGTATTATTACTTTTAATTATATTTGTTATTATTAAAAATATAATATTGATATTATAATTATTTATATTTATATTCAGTTAATATTATTTAATAATATTAATAATGATATAGTAATTATAATATATTATTATAATATTTGTATATTATAAATAATGACTATATTAGTAATATTTTTATTAGTCTATTAATATCACTTTTATAATAATCATATTATTACATTAATAATTTTGATATATTAGTAATATTTATTTTATTAATAAAATTTTATAATATTAATATTATTATTTCAATAATATTTAGATAATTTTATTTTCCATTCTTTCACTCCCTTTAATCTAGGAGGTAGGAGATTAGTAAAAATGTATTAAAAGATGATTAACAATTAAAGGGTTAATAACTAATCTCCTAAATAAAATCTAAATCAAATAAAATGAATAGAAATTAACAATTAACTCCCTTAATTGTTAACTTTCGTTAACCTTTACCAAACATTCCGTGTGCTGCTGCGGCAAGTCAAATTGCAAAGAAATGACTGGAAAAAAAAAAGCATCTTGAAACTTTGGAATTTTGTGTTTATACTATAAGTTGAGCCTCTTCGGTTCTCGGGGCTGTATGGGAGTGACATAATGGACGTTAAAAAATGAAAGAGAAATGAATATAAATAATTAATTTATTTGAGAGTGTAATTTTAATAGAAGGAAAAAGTTAATGAAAGTTAATTTTTTATATTTTTTAATCTCTTAAACCTATTTTTTGTTAACCCCTTATTTGGGACAGATAATTAAGTGAAAAAATAAAATATTTTATAAGATAAATATAGTTTTGAAGTATTTTGATAATCACTAAATACTTTGACGATATTTTGTACCTTAGATATAATTATCAATTTAATATTTTTTTAATTAACTCTATTCTCATATTTAAAACTCCTAAATAAGGTTAATGTTATTATTTCTTTTAACTCCTATATTATCTTTTAAAACTCCAAAATAAAGTAAGGATAATTAAAATTTCATTACTTTTCTTACCATTCTGTTACTTCATCTTTATTAATCTCTTTTTCATTATCTCCAAAACTATTATGCAAAGTCTTATGTATTGATTGCTTGAAGTTCAATGACATGCTAAAAGCTATTAAAAAGTCAAATTATTTTTTTAAAAAATAACACTATTTAATAGATAATTTGAAACTTCTAAAGTGTATATATATATATATATATATATATATATGTGTGTGTGTGTGTGTGTGTTTTAAGTACAATTTTAGTGTTTTAATGCGCTCGTGTGTGCGTGTGCTTGCATGTTTTAATGATAAGAATAATTTATTAATATTTAACGTTCTTTTAGTGAAATAATTTGAGAATTCAATGTGTATAAATCAAAATAAAAAAACTTAATCATACACGCACAAGATTGAAATTTAAGAATTTGAAGATGTTTACCAAAGATGATTTATTGAAAATTAGTGGGTATTTTAAAAACATTTTTATTATGAGAATTTTTATCTAGAATGAGGCCTCGCCTAATGACACAATATATCATATTCAGGCATAAAATATATGTTTTTTTAAAATATTTATGATAAAATATTTAAAAATTAATTTTTATTAATTAAGAATAAATCTTTGCCTAAATAATTTTAAAGTTGGTATCTTAGGCAATTAGTTGTAATGATTGTGTTGACATTTTTTCCTTTTTATGAAAGTCTTTTTAGTATATAGTAGACTTAATTAAGGTTGGATTTCAAATTGAAATAGGATTGAAATCAAAACTAAAACTATGGTTCATAATTTCAAATTAGGAACATGATTTATGGCTATGTTATGTCAATTCCGATTCTGATTCTAGTTCTTATTTTAAGTTTTAAAGAATGAAAGTATTTTTTTTTAATCTAGATAAATAGAAGAAATTTGAATATTTTTGTCATTTGTTTTTTTAAAAAAACATTGATTATATACTTAAATTTCAATGTAATTCAATTACATTAATATTTGTTCAAATAGGATTTTGAGAATTCGCCTAAAACTTTTTCTTAATGGATAATTTTAATTTCACTGTTTCTTAAAACTAGGCGGATGATACCTTTACTTAATAATTTCAATTTTATTATTTCTTAGAATTAGATTCATGAGTGCCAACCAATGGCCATATAGTGAAGGAAAATGTTTTTTTTTTTTTTTAACTTTTAATAAAAGTATCATTCAATTAATTCAATAGTCATATAATATTTATAATTAAACATAATAAAGGAAAAGATTGATGATTTAAATTCGGTACATTTTAAAGTACGGTAAAATTTTCTAATTAACTATATTATTTAACTAGTTAAATTCCTGCACTTTGCAGTATATATTTTTTAAAAAATAAATTATTTTATATACAATCAACATAAAAGAAATTTTAATTTTTTTAAATTAATTTTAACTTTACTATTATTAGAATTAATTTTAAATTAAATTTAAAAATATATATTCGCAAAATATACAATTTTTTTTTTATCAATATGATATGTATACATATTTAAAAAATATTAATTAACTTGTAAATTAAAGATGTTGAAAAATTTAGAAAATTAAAATTGAATTATTGATTCATAAATGTATCCAAATTTGTTATTTGTATGAAATTACAAGTATAAATTTCATGTAATTAAAAATTCTTTTAAAAATTAAAAGATATTCATAGAATATTTTTAAAATAAGTGATTTTAAAAAATTGTACCTCACATATAAAATATTTTTATATTATTCGTTAATATTAAAATTTATTTTATATATAAATTAAAGTTAATTATCTAATATTTAATATTAAAAATTAAGTGTACCATAATTGAATTATATATTCACAATTACTTCCATCTTAATTGCAATTAATATAAGATAAATAATTAAAAATTAAAGTAATAATAATAATTAAGAATCAATTTGAGATAATATATCAAATAAAAAGAGTTATTTTCTTATTTTAATATAGTAAATTCTATTATAACATTATGGTTGTATGGACTTAGATCAAATAAATTTAATATATGAATGTAACGTCACAAAGTTTGTGAATTGACCAATTAAGAATACACGAAAATCCTCATCTTAGTTCAAGAACGGAATCAAGCCTCAAATCAATATTTACTTTTTTAAAAAAGAAAAAAAAATACAAAACAAAAAAAGACGCAACTAAAAGAAACAGAATTAAGTGTTAAATATCCCTATATATGTACATATACCACAATCAATAAGAAGCAGCCTATCATTCATAATTCATTCCCTATATACAAAATTCTCTTTGGTTCTTCCAAATCAACCGTCATCCCAACTGGTCAATCCCTGCACAGATGCAACATTAGCTTTTGTTGGGACATCAATAATTTAGACATTTTGCTAATAGAGAATTGTGGCCTTGCCAATAATTATTAAACTTGTTTTAATAATATTTTTATTTTTTATTTATTATTAAATTAATTAATTGAACCAATTAAATTAATTAAATTAAAATCGATTAACTGAATAATTTAATGATTTGATTCAATTAAAAAAATGAATTGCAGATACAACAACAATGTCCACTATTTTTTTAACGCAACTTTTTGTGCCTGTACTGCAAGGAGCAGGTGCCAAAGTGAGCAGTGTAATAGCAAAGAAAGAGCAGTTGAGTACCTTCTATTCCTATATCGGGACTCTGAAAGTACATGAGTGCTAAATTTTCATCAGATGGTATGTCATCCTGTTTGGTGTCATTTTCTTTGGCAGATTCTCCATTCTTTGATGATGATGGAGGTGGAGATGGTGGCACTGGCAGAGCAGCTTGCTTTCTTAAGACACATTGATATATGGAAGAAATCAAAAAGCAAGAAAAAGGGGAGGAAAAAAAGACTTGATTTTTGGCATGGACGTGGTTGCACCTACGAAACTGGAGGGCCAGAGGATAGCATTAGACACAGACGTGTGGTTTGTTTTGCAACGCAAGGGAAGCTTCATATCATAAACCAACTTGAAACATGAGTAGACATTTTGAGGTGCAATTGCAGGGTGTGGGCCTAAAGAGAAGATCTTAGAGAACCCACCACTTGGAGATCTTCCCTTCCATTATTTGGTCTTGCGCTTGTTCGCTTTTTCTACGTGAAATAAAAAGAGCTTTAATACTCTAGCATGTCGCTTTTTTGAGCTGAACATTTTTGAAACTCAATCAGAATTTTTAATTGGTGAGACATTAAGTTCGACAAATTCAAATGCATTCACGGCTAAAGCCCAAATTTTATCAATCTGAATGAGCAATAGCTTTCTGGAGCCCAATCTCTGTTGTCTGCCCATGCCAAATATGGAAATACTTCTGTCAACGTGCGAAGTAGATAAGCTGTGTGTAGTAGGTGAGTCTATTACCAAAGCACGTGACATAAAATATTTTCAATCACAGGATGCAGTGATTGACTGATGGACCGTTTGAATTATAAAACGATTCCACGAAGCAAATTACTATAAAAATTTTATCAGGGATGGGAGAGATTATCAGTTGATGAACAAAAAAGCAGAGCAATGGAGGAGGAATCACCGATTCCCCTTTTCACTCCTCACAAGATAGGAATATTCAGTCTCTCCCTCTTTTAATCAAATTACATATACTGGTAATCTGCTAAAATTATGAGTTTGGATGTTGTAATCCTTAAATTTGCTGGATAGTGTTGGCACCGTTTGACAAGGATGAAATCTTACAATTTCACTGCCCGACCACATGCCATTTTATGCCACCTTTCTTGATTGCAGAAGCTGATGTAGTTTCAGACACTGCTACTGGGTAAACTTCCATTCTTCATCTACATCTGCCTGGTTTTTTAAAAAAAAAATAAATAAATAATATCCTCATAATATATTATATTTCGTGCACTGAACAGCCCTGGGATATGGAGGACAGAAGATGTGGAAGCATGGAAGCCCATTCTGGATGCTGTTCATGAGAAAGGAGGCTTTTTTTTTTTTTTTTTGTATGTCTGCTTTAGCATGCAGGAAGGGCTTTCCAATTATTGTGAGTATGAAACTGATTCTTTCTTAGTTAACTACTTATGTTTACTGCGGATCAGATTTCTTTTTTATTCCACAAATTAACAATATATCCTGTTCATCAGGTTATCAGCCTAATGGGCAGCCACCCCATCTCTGATACTGACAAGGTTCACATAGATGGCACCACTCCTTCTGTTTTCCTCCTCCTCGTCGGCTCACCACTCAGAAGACCCCTCAGATTGTTGATCACTTCAGAATTGCTGCAAAAAAGACTATAGAAGCAGGTATATAAGACTAAGTCTTTTTTTTTTTTTTTTTTTGGGGGGGGGGGGGGGGTTGTA